>CAWUFW010013326.1:0-150000 GCA_963921515.1 Calotriton arnoldi
TAATTTCTATTTTCAAAAAGAACCCTCATTTTGTTCCTTTTTAAATTAAATGTTTTAAGTGTTACCGGTTTATTCCAATCAAGATGGCTTCAGGTGTGCCATACTTTTGTCATAAGTAAGGCTGTTAGCGCTCTAGTTGTTCTTTAGAACACTCTGGGAAGCTGCAGTAGAACACAAAGGCATCAACTGGCAGGCTGCTCCTGTTGAAATATAACAGGAAGATATTTGAGATCACACTTGAAATATGTCTTAATTTTTCTTTCTACAGCACTAACCATAATTTCTATGACAAAATGAACCCCATCATTTTGTTCCTTTTTAAATTAAATGTTTTAAGTGTTACCAGTTTATTCCAATCAAGATGGCTTCAGGTGTGCCATACTTTTGTCATAAGTAAGGCTGTTAGCACTCTAGTTGTTCTTTAGAACACTCTGGGAAGCTGCAGTAGAACACAAAGGCATCAACTGGCAGGCTGCTCCTGTTGAAATATAACAGGAAGATATTTGAGATCACTCTTGAAACATGTCCTAATTTTTCTTTCTACAGCACTAACCATAATTTCTATGACAAAATGAACCCCATCATTTTGTTCCTTTTTAAATTAAATTGTTTAAGTGTTACCAGTTTATTCCAATCAAGATGGCTTCAGGTGTGCCATACTTTTGTCATAAGTAAGGCTGTTAGCACTCTAGTTGTTCTTTAGAACACTCTGGGAAGCTGCAGTAGAACACAAAGGAATCAACTGACAGTCTCTGCCCTTGTTGGATGTACATGTTTTACTGAGAATGTCAGACTTCATTCTCACATGAGTGAGAAAGATAATGTGAATTTACAGAAAATATGCTCTCATTTTAGCTTCTGGAGCACCTTCCAAACCTACATGGGACAAGCATGAGAAAATAGTGTTCTCTCAAACATGATTCATGATATCCCAGCAGAAGGTTTTTCACATGGTAAAATCACCTTAGAATACACCACAATTCCTAAAATTAGTATGGTACCATCAACAAATAAATTCTAATGTAACTAAAGCCTGTTATCACCCTTTATAGTTCTCCTTTTGGTGACCCTCAAAATCTTCTATTCACTACAATGCATTTCAATGAGGTACTATCATTTATATTGGTCCCAAGATGGCTGCCAGCAATTCCAGGATGAAGTGCTGACAGCCAATCAGATCTCACGATGACATGTGTGGTTAGGCTCCGCCCAGATATATATGTGACTTTACTTTTGATTTTCTCAGGAACTACTGAACGGATTTACACCATTTAAGCAAAAGGCACGACACTGAACCAAGGGCTACCTCTTTGCCAAATTTGGTGTAATTCCGTTCAGCAGTTCGGGCTGTAGCTGCGACTAAAGGTTCCTATGGAAAAATGAATGGGGAAAACGCGTTTTGGGACCCCCTTTTTTCTCGGCCCCCGCTTGACGTATCACCCCGAGACTTTCAGGATAGGAGCGGACCGGAGCGCCCCAACAAGTTGGAAACTTTCGCGAAGATTCGTCAACCGGCGCCAACGTTATTTCAAATAGAATGTCACGGATTTCCTATGGATAATAGGTTTTAACTATAACTATCTACTGGCGACCGCCAGTAGATAATATATATATATACACACACATACATATATATATATACACACACATATATATATATACACACATATATATATATATATATATATACACATATATATATATATATTTTTGTCCAATTGCTCTGCTTTCAGCGGCGCACTCCACAGCAGGTAAAACAATCATTGAATGCCATTAGAAGGTCGCTACTCCTCCGTAATTGCTGCCTTTCGCCGACGCGTTTCAAAGCTGTTCGCTTTTTCTTCTGGGCGTGATGGCTGGTGTGGAATTGCTTTTCCCACGTGTATTCAATCCCTTTTATGCTTGGTAGCATTCAGTGCATGTTGGGATTTGTAGTTGCTTGGTAGCTTTATTATTAAAATACGGGGAAAGTCAAATAGTATTTTTACCCACAGTGGGTCCCGCAATCCATTGCCTTTATTATAAGGAATCACAGCAACTCTTTCCAGTCACTGTGTCTGTAAGGCTCTCCAGTGAGCCCCGGAATGAATTGCTTCCTTCTGTCATTAAGCTTCCTGCTGTGCCACGAACGTAGGAAGGTTCCTGTTCGCACGGCCCTCTCTCCCACGGCTCCTTCCTCATTGTCCAGGTGGTGCGCACCAGCCATCACGCCCAGAAGAAAAAGCGAACAGCTTTGAAACGCGTCGGCGAAAGGCAGCAATTACGGAGGAGTAGCGACCTTCTGTTGGCATTCAATGATTGTTTTACCTGCTGTGGAGTGCGCCGCTGAAAGCAGAGCAATTGGACAAAAATATTATAACGACGGTTTCAGTCGAAGCAATTCATTCCGGGGCTCACTGGAGAGCCTTACAGACACAGTGACTGGAAAGAGTTGCTGTGATTCCTTATAATAAAGGCAATGGATTGCGGGACCCACTGTGGGTAAAAATACTATTTGACTTTCCCCGTATTTTAATAATAAAGCTACCAAGCAACTACAAATCCCAACACGCACTGAATGCTACCAAGCATAAAAGGGATTGAATACACGTGGGAAAAGCAATTCCGCACCAGCCATCATGCCCAGAAGAAAAAGCGAACAGCTTTGAAATGCGTCGGCGAAAGGCAGCAATTACGGAGGAGTAGCGACCTTCTAATGGCATTCAATGATTGTTTTACCTGCTGTGGAGTGCGCCGCTGAAAGCAGAGCAATTGGACAAAAACATATATATATATATACACACATATATATATATATATATCAATCAATCAATCAATCAATCACAGAATTTGTAGAGCGCACTACTTACCCGCGAGGGTCTCAAGGCGCTGGGGAGAAAAAACAAGGGGGGGGTGCTGCTACTGGTCGAACAACCAGGTCTTGAGTAGCCTCCTGAAGGTCAGCAGGTCTTGGGTCTGTCATAGGCTTAGTGGAAGGGTGTTCCAGGTCTTGGCGGCGAGGTGGGAGAAGGATCTGCCGCCGGTGGTAGTTCTTTGAATGCGAGGGACGGTGGTGAGGGAGAGGTCGGCGGAGCGGAGCTTGCGGTTGGGGACGTAGAAGAGGAGTCATCTGTTGAGGTAGGTTGGGCCAGTCTTGTGGAGTGCCTTGTGTGCGTGGATGAGGAGTTTGAAGGAGATTCTCCTGTCGACGGGGAGCCAGTGCAGGTTCCTCAGGTGGGGGGTGATGTGGCTGTGGCATGGTACATCGAGGATCAGGCGTGCGGAGGCGTTTTGTATGCGTTGCAGTCGCTTGATGAGCTTGGCCGGGGCTCCCGCGTAGAGGGCGTTCCCATAGTCAAGTCTGCTACTGACGAGGGCCTGGGTGACTGTTCTTCTTGTATCTGTCGGGATCCACCTGTAGATCTTGCGAAGCATGTGGAGGGTGTTGAAGCAGGAGGAGGAGACTGCGTTGACTTGCTTGGCCATGGAGAGCGTTGAGTCGAGGATGACTCCCAGGTTGCGTGCGTGGTCGGTGGGTGTCGGGGCTGCTCCCAGCGTCGTTGGCCACCAGGAGTCGTCCCAGGCTGAGGGGTTGGAGCCGAGGATGAGGACCTCTGTTTTGTCCGTGTTCAGTTTTAGTCGGCTGATCTTCATCCAATCGGCGACGGCCTTCATTCCTTCATGGAGGTTGGATTTGGCGGCGAGGGGGTCCTTGGTGAGGGAGAGGATCAGTTGAGTGTCGTCGGCATAGGAGATTATGTTGAGGTCGTGCTGTCTGGCGATGCGTGCGGGGGTACGCCGCAGATGATCTCGGAGGCTTCGGATCGGAATGGTGGGAGGCGGACTCTCTGGGTTCTGCCGGCGAGGAAGGAGGTGGACCATTCCAGGGCCTTGTCTCGGATCCCTGCGTCGTGGAGGCGTGCACGTAGAGTGCGGTGGCAGACAGTGTCGAAGGCGGCGGAGAGGTCCAGCAGGATGAGGGCTGCGGTCTCACCGTTGTCCAGCAGGATCCTGATGTCGTCGGTGGCGGCGATGAGGGCAGTCTCAGTGCTGTGGTTGCTGCGGAACCCCGATTGGGATGGGTCCAGGATGCTGTTTTCTTCGAGGTATCGGGTTAGCTGTTTGTTGACGATCTTCTCGATGACCTTGGCTGGGAACGTAAGCAGGGAGATGGGCCGGAAGTTCTTGAGGTCTCTCGGGTCCGCCTTGGGTTTTTTGAGTAGGGCGTTGATCTCTGCGTGTTTCCAGCTCTCTGGGAAGGTCGCGGTCTCGAAGGAGAGATTGATGACGTTGCACAGGTGGGGTGCGATGGAGCTGCTGGCTTTGTTGAAGATGTGGTGCGGGAAAGGGTCTGACGGGGAGCCGGAGTGTATTGTGCTCATGGTCTTGATGGTGTCATCGATGTTCACGCTGGCCCAGGCTGGCAGGGGGTCGTGGTCGATGGTGTGCGGCGGGTCTGGTGCATCGATCTTAGTTGGGGCTGTCTGGGTGTTGAAGCTGTCGTGGATGTCGGCGATCTTGCGGTGGAAGAAGGTTGCGAGGGAATCGCACAGGGCTTGCGACGGCGGGATGTCGTTGGTGTTGGAGCTGGGGTTGGAGAGTTCCTTCACGATGTTGAAGAGCTCCTTGCTGTTGTGTGCGTTGTTGTCACACATATATATATATATATATACACACATACATATATATATACACACATACATATATATATACACACATACATATATATATATATATATATATATATATATATACACACACACATACATATATATACACACATACATATATATATATATATATATATATACACACAGACATATATATACACACATACATATATATATACACACACAGACATATATATACACACACACACAGACATATATATATATACACACATGCATATATATATATATACACACAGACATATATATATATATACATACATATATATATATGTATATCATTTAATAGCATTTAGGCCTATGGTGTCCATTCTAACAAACTAAATTCATGAACCCATTTAAAACATCTCAGATAAATCAGAACCACATTTGTCTGTAACTTTGGCTCCCATCTCTGATACCCTGTACTATTTGTGCATTTGTGCCATGAATTTTGTATAACTTAACTTCTTTTTCAGTACACTGATTAACTTATGTTTTGTATGCATATGACTCAATATACTTTAATTTGAGCATGTCATTTGTAATCTAATACTATGAAAAGCCACACGTGATTGTGTTAAGTGGACTTTGTTAATAATTGAAATAACTTTATTTTCTTAATTACACATATACCCTGTGTGTGAATATTCAGTTAACATATTGGACCATACTGCTCCGCCCTATTTTGCCAATTAATATTCACACATAGTCTCACTTTTTTAATCCAACACTCCCCTCCCTTTCACACTACACACTATTAGCACCCACGTATGAATAGTACCAGTTGACTTTTTAACATTTTATTCCCACACCTGGCACCAAGCGTTAAGAAACATATTGTGGCTTGGATATATATATATATATATATATATATTTTCTCGCGGCGCTTTTTAAACTTAAATTCAATATATATTAATTAAATATAGCGCAAACAGCATAACTCACTGAGGTATGATAGATCACCTGGCAACAGATATACTCTAATATATGAGTGTACACTTGGCAATAATTAACCTGCCCAATTATACTCAGCCTCTTTGAGTTAGATCACGCCAGACCATTGTGACACTTCATTCACACATGGGTCACTTACCGTGATCTCCACATTTGCCGCGTATTTCTACGGTTTTAGGACTCATGCAACTTTATCGCGAACGCAGTGGCGCCACAAAACACATAGACAGGCAACTTCTGTAACATGCACAACCGTTTTAACGCTCTTACCTTTCCACACACACAAGCGTTACAGATGTCCTCTATCTCTATGTAGATATACTGCACAGTGCCTGGTTAGCTGCTGACTCACCTGTAGCAGTAAACTATCACTACAGTAAAGTAGCTTACTGTAGTAAAAGTGCCAACTCATGTGGTAAAATGTTCAACACTGTAGCAGTAAACTATCACTACAGTAAAGTAGTTTACTGTAGTAAAAGTGCCAACTCATGTGGTAAAATGTTAAACACTGTAAAAAGACTACTACTCACCACCTATGTATATAAAGCACCCCTTCACATGCAGTGCACTATGTGAACAAGACCGCATGTCTGGCGGCCGAAACGCGTCATTTTGGACATTGATACTTGAATAAAGACACTTTGCCATCATCACTGCCTTGGAGTCTGTGCCCTCGTGTTGCGCTGCTGTGGCTGGATACTTTGGGATTCACATGCTGATTTCTATGCAGAGTCAGGCTAACTCTGCCACACAGACCCCCTCTTCTGACATTTCTTTGGGCCAAAAGGAATCCTCAACAGCCACCGGGAGGAGATACACAGGATCACGGCCCCCTGATTGCTGGATTTTTGCACGCCAGGAAAACCATCGTGCCTGAGGTTGAAGTTGAGTCGGAGGACCTAGCTGCACATCAAGCACCGGGTGGTGAGTAGGAGCTGCATGTAGCAACTGATCAGGTTTAAGAGGAGCACTGTTGGCGCCTGCACAAGCACACCGCATTTGCGAATCAGCTTTTGCTTGTCGGCGACCATGCATATACATTTACAGTTATTCATCATGTCCAACGAAGCGCTGCGTGAAAGGGAAGCAGCGTTAGAAGCATTATTTGACAATTTGCCCACTGTCCACAATCAGCCACGAATGGCTAATGCGCAAAATGACACAGCAAATGAAAACTACAAAAGCAAACTCAAAGTACTGGAAAAGTTGTTACGAACTGAAATCACCAAATGGTGGGAGTCAAAATCACTGCAAAAATACAGAGATGCGGGCTGAGTGCCCCATGGACTTAGAATATTGTTGGTGCCAAGCTTTGACAACCCTAATCCTGACATGCTTAAAGAATGGGCGGAGAGCAACTTGGAGGCATCTATGAGATTGGTCAACATCCTGATCAAATACGCCGAAATTGATCGCTCAAAAACACTTATAGAGATTGAACGCATCAATGCTGAGCTCAGCAGCTGTGAACAACAGGAAGCAATAACAAAAGGCAGAGAGGAGATTGCTTCCCACCTCAAAACACACGAGGAAACCATTAAAACGCGAAAGGTATTTAAATTTGCCCGCGATAAAGCGGACTATGAATGCGGGCAAATATTCACCTTTGCCAAACGCCACGACAACATCAGGAAACAAAGACTCAACAAATTGCCTCAGCAAAATGCGTTAACAACAACTCTTCCTATCGTTGAAGGCACAGACTCCGCATCGATGTCAGATCTGAGCTCAGCATTGGGAAGTGGCTCAGAATCAGAGGACGGAGGGTTCAGGGGCACCACAACTGATGGAGCGGGTGCCAGCTTGGCTCAAGAACTTGATTTTTTAGTCCTGGACCGAAGGCAAACACTCAGACCAAGGGCACCAAAGAATCAAAGCACAGACGCAACCGCAGGCGGCGCGAAAGGAGAAAAATCAGAAAAACCCAAGCAAGGAAACAAGAGGAGAGGAAACTGGAGGCATTAAGTGGCACAGACACCAAGACTATTATCAACTTGAGCAACATCAATCTCACGGAGGCGGAAAAACAACTTCTCTAACTTTGTCCCACTTTCTGTCCGGAAAGTAGCTTTGATTATTGCAGCACCCGCATTGATGTATATAAATTCATAAGAAAACTCAAGCTCATAAAATTCTTCAAACAAAAAAGTAGCGGCAACGTCCAGAATAGGCCCAGTAACCCGTTACCCTCTGATACAATCCTCACAGTCTCTGATATTCCAATCATACGTACTTTAATTGAGCTGGAGTCCGCTGAAGGAACAACTGCCACGCAACAAAGCTCCAGCGATGTTAGTATTACAGATACCGTGAGAGTACCAAGTCCTTTCAAACCTCACTCTAACTTTACACCAATGATGCCAAAAGATGCGATTGACATTTTCAGCGACGTCATCACTGATGAATTAAAATCCCTGCATCTCAGGAAGAAACGCAAGCGACACTTAAACACCCGCCCAGAGATTAATCAAGGTTATCACAACCTTATGAGAAAACTGCAAAAAGAGAATGAAGTGATCATCAATAAAGCAGACAAGGGAGGTAATATTGTCCTGTGGCCACGACATTTGTACCTCGCAGAAGCTGACAGGCATCTTACAAACCAACAGTGTTACAAAATTTCAAGCCATAAAGAAATAGCTACAAGACATAAAGATCTAAGAAAGTACCTTAACTCCTACAGAGCGCAAGGGATTATCAGTAAAGATGAATTTTCTTTCCTAAACACAGATTCCCCGGTGCTCCCGATCCTGTACTTCTTACCCAAAGTACATAAGAACTCAGATCCCATACCTGGGCGTCCCATCATCTCGGCCAAAAAGAATATGTGCGAAAACATCTCCAGATACATTGACTACTTCCTACAAGATATGGTCTCAAGCCTACCAACGTACCTTAGAGACACAAGTGACTTTTTATTGAAAATCAAAGATATCCCATGGTGCAACGATTATCTGCTCATGTCGCTCGACATCACCTCGCTTTATACAAGCATTAGCCACAGTGATGGTATCGCAGCATGCAAGCACTTTCTGGATAAAAAACCGATAAACTGCTATAAACATAATGAATTCTTGCTCTTCCTCATTGAATGGTGTTTGTTCCACAACTACTTCCTTTTCAACAAAAAAGTGTACCATCAATTAAGGGGAGTGGCCATGGGAGCATGCTTTTCGCCGAGCTACGCTTGTCTACATGTAGGAGCTTGGGAGGAGCAGACTCTTAGGGGACACCTGCACGAAACCTGTAATAACAATGTAATCACCTGGTTAAGGTTTATAGATGATGTCTTCGTCATCTGGAAGGGGGACACCATCAGTGCAAAAGCGTTTATTGAAACAATCAATTCAAACACCCTCAACCTTGAATTCAATGCCAACATCAGTAAAACATCTATTGAATTCCTTGATGTAGAGTTATTTGTGGGAGGTGGCAAACTGAACTCTAAACTACATAGAAAGCCAACAGCAGGAAACTCAACACTTCATGCCGCCAGTTTTCACCCTAAACACCTGATTGCGAGCATCCCCTACGGAGAAATGCTACGCCTGCGTAGGATCTGTAGCTCACCCACTGATCTAACACACTGTCAGGAAGATGCATTCCAACGTTTTAGAGCTAGAGGTTACTCCAGAGCCAACATCAGAAAAGCCATGAATAGAGCCAACTTAACTCCTAGGGAAGACCTCCTTAAAGTAGGTCGCAAAGTTGACACTAACATCCCCATTCTAGAGCAGAAACAAAGCATCACTACCAGGCTTATTACAACATTCAACACAGAAGCCCGCAACATCAGATCAGTCATTAATAAACACTGGGGCATCATTAGATCAGATCCCATCCTAGGCCCAATAGTGACAAACCAGCCTGATATTACTTACAAAGCGATACCAAAGGGGATGATGGACGGAGCGTTAGAGCAAATCAAACACTCACCCCCAGTCAACTGATCTGGGTTTAATCCATCATCATTCTTTAGCTCACTCCACCACCCCAGTTCAGACATGGCCATATGCAAATCAGTCTGACCCTGTGCCTCATGGGAACAGTCCAGCCCGAACTGCCAAGCCATGTCTTCCCTGGACCGGAAACAAGCGTCCTGGGACCGGTTTCTGGCTTACAGCCGTCATCAGCCAGGCTATCTTGAATCCAGTGGCAAAGTGAGCAAGGGACCCACGTCTGGGCATACCCTGCCAACTTAGGGCAAACAAAGCGATACCAAAGGGGATGATGGACGGAGCGTTAGAGCAAATCAAACACTCACCCCCAGTCAAATGATCTGGGTTTAATCCATCATCATTCTTTAGCTCACTCCACCACCCCAGTTCAGACATGGCCATATGCAAATCAGTCTGACCCTGTGCCTCATGGGAACAGTCCAGCCCGAACTGCCAAGCCATGTCTTCCCTGGACCGGAAACAAGCATCCTGGGACCGGTTTCTGGCTTACAGCCGTCATCAGCCAGGCTATCTTGAATCCAGTGGCAAAGTGAGCAAGGGACCCACGTCTGGGCATACCCTGCCAACTTAGGGCGAACAAGCGATACCAAAGGGGATGATGGACGGAGCGTTAGAGCAAATCAAACACTCACCCCCAGTCAACTGATCTGGGTTTAATCCATCATCATTCTTTAGCTCACTCCACCACCCCAGTTCAGACATGGCCATATGCAAATCAGTCTGACCCTGTGCCTCATGGGAACAGTCCAGCCCGAACTGCCAAGCCATGTCTTCCCTGGACCAGAAACAAGCATCCTGGGACCGGTTTCTGGCTTACAGCCGTCATCAGCCAGGCTATCTTGAATCCAGTGGCAAAGTGAGCAAGGGACCCACGTCTGGGCATACCCTGCCAACTTAGGGCGAACAAAGCGATACCAAAGGGGATGATGGACGGAACGTTAGAGCAAATCAAACACTCACCCCCAGTCAACTGATCTGGGTTTAATCCATCATCATTCTTTAGCTCACTCCACCACCCCAGTTCAGACATGGCCATATGCAAATCAGTCTGACCATGTGCCTCATGGGAACAGTCCAGCCCGAACTGCCAAGCCATGTCTTCCCTGGACCGGAAGTAAACGAGTCACAAGAAAAGAGTAAATAAAAAGGTGAAAAACAAGAAAAGGGGGCAGGGTAAAAACACCCTGGCCCCCCAGGTCTGCTCAGGGGGTCCCACAAGGACCCCCAGGGCCAAAAAAAGCATTTTTTTTTTTAAAAATCGGCTGAATTCGCGCTGGGGTTGCGAATCCAGAGGAAAAAATAAAAAAAAACAAAGTGCGGGCTCCTGTGCTTCGTTTTTGAAAGCCCCCGGGTGGGCCAGGTCCCGGGGCACTCACCAATTAATTTGCGGGGGCCTGCAGGGGCCCCTGCAGCCCCGGGGAACGCCACCTCCCCTGGGCTTATTTAATTTTATGCTGGGGGCACTGCGGCCCCCCGCAGCCCCGGGGAACGCCACCTCCCCGGGGCTTTAAAAAAAAATGCCTGGGGGTCCCAATCCCCCCCACGCTGCCCTGGGGACACAGCCCCCCCGCAGCCCCGGGGACCGCCACCTCCCCGGGGCTCTGTTTTTAAATAAAAATGGTGTGTGGGGGGAAGAGCCCCCCCACATGCCCTGGGGACCACCACCTCCCCGGAGCACATGCTGATTAAAAATGTGGGGGTCCGTAACGGACCCCTGGGCCCCAGGGACCACCACCTCCCCAGGGCTTTAAAGACTTTTTTAAAACAAAAAAAATAAATGGGAAGGGGGCCGCACGGCCCCCCTCCCGAGGCCACTTTTGGCCCCAGGGACCCCATCCCCCAGGGCATGGCCTCTTTTTTTTCTTAACTAATTATAGCCCTTCCCTGGGCCACAATTGGCCTCGGGGACCCCATCCCCCAGGGCTTGCCCATTTTTTAAATAATTTTGCAATTGAGGAGGGGGGCCGCGCGGCCCCCCTCCCCAGGCCGATTTCGGCCCTGGGGACCCCATCCCCCAAGGCTTGGCCATTTTTTTTAAAATTAACACGGAGGCGGGTTGCGTGGCCCCCCTCCAGGAGCCCTTGATGGCCCTAGGGACTGCCACCCCCCAGGGCCAGCTCCTGCAATGTCCCAGGGTGCCCAACCCCAGGACATTGCCATTTGCTATGGCGGGGCGGGAGCCGTGCGGCTCCCGCCTGGTCATAGCAAACTCTGCTTTGCTTCATTGAAGCGAGAGCAGGAAAACCTGCAAAGCAAAGCAGATTGCTTTTAAGCAAGGGGAGCTGCAAGTTAGCAGCTACCCTTGCTCAAAAGCAATGCCAGCTCCCGCAGGAGGCGGGAGCTGGCGGGACCGTGGGGGCATTGGGGCTCCCCCCACGGTCCCCAATGCAAAGGGCCGGCCCCGGGTGATGGGGTCCCCGGGGCCAGGAGTGGCCCGGGAGGGGGGCCACGCGACCCGCCTCCGCGTTAATTTAAAACAAAAAATGTCCGGGACCCGGGAGATGGGGTCCCCGGGGCCGAAATCGGCCTGGGGAGGGGGGCCCCCCTCCTCAATTGCAAAATTATTTTAAAAATGGCCAAGCCCCGGGGGATGGGGTCCCCGGGGCCAATTGTGGCCCAGGGAAGGGGGGCCACACAGTCCCCCTTCCCTATAATTAGTTAAGAAAAAAAAGAGGCCTTGCCCTGGGGGATGGGGTCCCCGGGGCCAAAAGTGGACACACAGCCCCCCTTGTTTGAAAAAAAACAACAAAAAAACAGCATCTCGCCGGAGGCCACGACCCCTTTCTCCACCACTCTGCAAACGCGCCCCCTGGCCCGTTGTTAGTTGGGGAATTAATTCCCCTTGAATACTGAGGGTACCTGGGGACCAACTAGCCCACCAGGTATCTCCAATATGAGCCACAGAGCTGCGTTGCAGAGAGGTGGTCCGAGGCCATGCCCCTTTTTACACCACTCTGCAAACGCGCCTCTTGGCACACTGCTGGTGGGGCGATGAGGTCCTCTTGTGTCCTGAGGACCTTAGGACACAAGTGGACTTCATCCCCCAAGCAGCAGTGCACCAGGAGGCGCGTTTGCAGAGTGGTGTAAAAAGGGGGCGTGGCCTCAGACCACCTCTGTGCAATCCAGCTGTGTGGCACTTACTGAAGGTACCTGGTGGGCTAGTTGGCCCCCAGGGACCCTCAGTATTCAAGGGGACTTAATCCCCCAACTTAGAACACGCCAGGGGGCGCGTTTGCACAGTGGTGGAGAAAGGGGGCATGGCCTTTGTCCACCTGTCAGCATTCCCACTGTGTGGGGCTTACCGGAGGTAAGAGGTAGGCTAGTTGGCCCCTAAAAGACCCCCAGCAGCGAAGGGGACTTCAATCCCCATCCAAGAGCGCGCCAGGGAGCGCGTTTGTAGAGTGGTGGGCAAAGGGGGCTTGGCCTGCTACGAGTACTTACCAGTGCTGCTGTGTGGGACTTACTGGAGGTAATAGGAGGGGTAGTTGGCCCCCAAGGATGTCCTTGGGGGCCAAGTACCCCTCTTGTTACCTCCAGTAAGTCCCACACAGTGGGATTGCTAAGACGTCTTTAGAGGCCATGCCCCCCTTTCTCCACCACTCTGCAAACGCGCCTCCTGGCAGTCTACGGGATGGGGGATGAAGTCCAATTTACTCCTGAGGGACTTTGGGGGCCAATAAACCCTCATGGTACCTCCTGTAAGTCCTACGCAGCGGAATTCCTGAGCGCTGGTTGAAGGCCCAGCACCTTTCTCCACCACTCTGCAAGCACGACTACTATTTAAAGAAGAATCTTTCTGCACCTCTGACTTAGAGCTACTTTTAATCCCCCTGCCCTATTATATACTAGGGCCTTACAGAGGCGGTCATGCCAATTACAGGGGTACCCCATCCCATAGTGTACCCTAGTGTATGTAAGTGTTTTCACTGTATTCTAAGTGTCTTTTAGCATAGCACTGGCTCCGAGCCTGGTTAGGCAGAGTCAGTTACCACCAGTACCAGTCAGTAAAAAGTTGGGGGCACAGGAGGACTTTGCAACAAGGCCTCTTTCTGCACCTCTGTTAGTTCTTTCTGCATAGCGCTTGCTTCTTTCTGCACCTTTCTTCGTCTTTCTGGACTTCTGTTGCCTCTTTCTGCATTTCTCTTGATTCTTTCTGCACCTTTCTTCCTCTTTCTGCACATGTCCTACCTCTGTAGGCATAGTTAGAAATTAGCCTTTAAAAAACCTTTGAAATTCACTGAAAAAACCATAGGTTTCAGGGACGTTATAGTCAGAAATTAGCATTTAAAAAACCATAGAAATTCACTGAAAAAACCATAGGTTTCAGGGACGTTATAGTTAGTTGGACATTTCACTCGTACAAAACCTGAGAAATTTGGCCGTTATAGTTAGTTGAGCTAACTATAACTCGCGCCACCGCAATGCACTGCCGATGACGTCACATATTACATCATTCATGACATGGTCAGTGACATCACTGCTGACATCACTGATGACATCACTGATGACAACATCCAGTGACTGTGTTTCTGTAAAGTTTAAATATGTTTTATATATCCACAAGAAGATTCCTTCGCAAAAAGAAACCGGAGGGACACAGCGGGGGATTCCAGGAAGAATGCATTTATTTCAGCACTGTCGGCATGACGCGTTTCGGCAAACTGCCTTAATCATATGCCCTGTTCACCAGTAGTCTGCATCAGTCCGTTCTTTAATAAACAATCATGTCCCCATTGGTGGAAGCCCAGCTGAGTCGAGTTGCTTGAAACATCACCGCAGCCCTCCTCGGCGGACTGCAGGTCCCAGACTGCACCATCTTGGCTGAACGGGACGACGATTTCAGTCGACTTTGTGAAATCTCATAGTGAGTGCTGGTAGAATTAAAAAACATGAATGAGTGCAAATTGAAATGTCCTGGTGTCACTGCTAAAATAATTCTTCTCCTGGGTCCCCCTACGCCTTACCGCATAAACCAAGTCCTGCGGTACCGGAGACTCCGCTGTAGTGAGCTGGTCTCTCCGTGCAGTCACAGACCGTGTTACTCCACAGCAGTACTTCGCTATCCTTGAATGCGGGGGCCAAAGCAAATCCAATCCCTTGGAAAAATGCAAAATAGAGCTGAGAGCCCTTGCCCTTGATGCTCTAGTCTCTTGACAGGCGGGTCCCCCAAGCACGCCCAGGGCTAGCGCGCAAAATATCCACAAGAAGATTCCTTTGCAAAATGAAACCGGAGGACACAGGGGGGGATTCCAGGAAGAATGCATTTATTTCAGCACTGTCGGCATGACGCGTTTCGGCAAACTGCCTTAATCATATGCCCTGTTCACCAGTAGTCTGCATCAGTCCGTTCTTTAATAAACAATCATGCTCCCATTGGTGAAAGCCCAGCTGAGTCGAGTTGCTTGAAACGTCACCGCAGCCCTCCTCGGCGGACTGCAGGTCCCAGACTGCACCGTCTTGGCTGAACGGGATGACGATTTCAGTCGACTTTGTGAAATCTCATAGTGAGTGCTGGTAGAATTAAAAAAACATGAATGCGTGCAAATTGAAATGTCCAGGTGTCACTGCTAAAACAATTCTTCTCCTGGGTCCCCCTACGACTTACCGCATCAACCAAGTCCTGCGGTACCGGAGACTCCGCTGTAGTGAGCTGGTCTGTCCGTACAGTCACAGACCGCGTTACTCCACAGCAGTACTTCGCTGTCCTTGAATGCGGGGGCCAAAGCAAATCCAATCCCTTGGAAACGTGCAAAATAGAGCTGAGAGCCCTTGCCCTTGATGCTCTAGCCTCTTGACAGGCGGGTCCCCCAAGCGCGCCCAGGGCTAGCGCGCAAAATATCCACAAGAAGATTCCTTCGCAAAAAGAAACCGGATGGACACAGCGGGGGATTCCAGGAAGAATGCATTTATTTCAGCACTGTCGGCATGACGCGTTTCGGCAAACTGCCTTAATCATATGCCCTGTTCACCAGTAGTCTGCATCAGTCCATTCTTTAATAAACAATCATGCTCCCATTGGTGGAAGCCCAGCTGAGTCGAGTTGGTTGAAACGTCACCGCAGCCCTCCTCAGTGGACGGCAGGTCCCAGACTGCACCATCTTGGCTGAACGGGACGACGATTTCAGTTGACTTTGTGAAATCTCATAGTGAGTGCTGGTAGAATTAAAAAACATGAATGCGTGCAAATTGAAATGTCCTGGTGTCACTGCTAAAACAATTCTTCTCCTGGGTCCCCCTATGCCTTACCGCATCAATTAAGTCCTGCGGTACCAGAGACTCCGCTGTAGTGAGCTGGTCTCTCCGTGCAATCACAGACCGTGTTACTCCACAGCAGTACTTCGCTGTCCTTGAATGCGGGGGCCAAAGCAAATCCAATCCCTTGGAAACGTGCAGGGACCCTCAGTATTCAAGGGGACTTAACCTCCAACTTAGAACACACCAGAGTGGTGGAGAAAGGGGGCGTGACCTTTGTCCACCTCTCAGCAATCCCACTGAGTGGGGCTTACTGGAGGTAAGAGGTAGGCTAGTTGGCCCCTAAAGGACCCCCAGCAGCGAAGGGGACTTCAATCCCCATCCAAGAGCGCGCCAGGGAGCGCGTTTGTAGAGTGGTGGGAAGAGGGGGCGTGGCCTGCTCTTCGAACTTAGCAATGCTGCTTTGTGGGACTTACTGGAGGTAATAGGAGGGGGCCAACTACCCCTCTTGTTACCTCCAGCAAGTCCCGCACAGTGGGATTGCTAAGACGTCTTCGGAGGCCATGCCCCCCTTTCTCCACCATTCTGCAAACGCGCCTCCTGGCAGACTACAGGATGGGGGATGAAGTCCAATTTACTCCTGAGGGACTTTGGGGCCCAAGAAGCCCTACTGGTACCTCCTGTAAGCCCTACGCACTGGAATTCCTGAGCGCTGGTTGGAGGCCCAGCACCCTTTCTCCACCACTCTGCAAACACGACTACTAGTTAAAAAAGTGTTTGCAATGTAATAGGTTTCGCATTTGTTAGAATTAGAGCTATTAGCGTTGTAAATGCAAAAGTTTTTTACTAATGTTGTTTGGAGTGGAGTGGATGTACGTTGTGTGTAGTGGAATTATGTGATATGTTGTGCAGTGAAATTATGTGGATAGAAAGTATGTGGTATTTAATATATAGGAATTATGTGGAGTGGGATTATGTGTTATGGAGAGTAATTATGTGGAATGGTAGTCTGTTTTGTGGAGTGGTAACCTCAGGTTTAGCCTTCCTCGTTTCCATAGAAGCTCAACTATGAACTCAGTGAGACAAAAAAAGATGGAATCACTGAGGAGCACTTGTGGACCTAGTCAGAGGTATGAGCAGGGCCACTGGAATTATGTGACTGTTTGGCTGCACCGACTTTCGCACAATTATACATTTTCTGCATTAGCCACATAATTCATCATCTGCACCCTAATCTGCAGATTTGAACAAAAAAAGCCTTGTTTCTATCTGAAACGGGTCAAACGTTACCAAAAATGCAGCGACAAGTGTTACAGTGTGGTGGAAGGCCCTCTGCAAACCTAGAAGTCTACACCTCTGTTGCTTCTTTCAGCAATTCTCTTGCCTCTTTGTGCACTTCTCTTGCCTGTTTCTGCACCTCTCTTGCCTCTTTTTGCACCTCTGTTGCTTCTTTCTGAACTTCTCTTGCCTCTTTCTGCACCCTTGTTGCTTCATTTTGCACTTTCCATGCTTCTTTCTGCACCTGTCTTGCTTCTTTCTGCACCCCTGTTGTCTCTTTATGTACCTCTTTTGCCTCTTTCTGCACTTTTCTTGCCTTTTTCTGCACCTCTCTTCCCTCTTTCTGCACGTCTGTTGCCTCTTTCTGCACCTCATGTGCTTCTTTCTTCACCCCTGTTGTCTCTTTCTGCACTCATCTTCCCTCTTTCTGTACCTTTCCTGCCTGTCTTTGCATCTCACTTGCCTCTTTCTGTACTTTTCTTGCTTCTTTCTACACCTCTGTTGCTTCTTTCAGCAATTCTCTTGCCTCTTTGTGCACTTCTCTTGCCTGTTTCTGTACTTCTCTTGCCTCTTTCTGCACCCCTGTTGCTTCATTCTGCACTTTCCATGCTTCTTTCTGCACCTGTCTTGCTTCTTTCTGCACCCCTGTTGTCTCTTTATGTACCTCTTTGCCTCTTTCTGCACTTTTCTTGGCTTTTTCTGCACCTCTCTTCCCTCTTTCTACACCCCTCCTGCCTTTTTCCTGTACCTCTCTTGCCTCTTTGTGCACCCATCCTACCTTTTTCTGCACCCCTCTTGCCTCTCTCTCCATCCCTCTTCCCTCTTTCTGCACCTCTGTTCGTTCTTTCTGCACTGCTCCTGCTTTTATCTGCACCTTACTTGCCTCTTTCTGCACTTCTCTTGCTTCTTTCTACACCTCTGTTGCTTCTTTCAGCAATTTTCTTGCCTCTTTCTTTCTGCACTTCTCTTCCTTCTTTATGCACCCCTCCTGCCTCTTTCTGTACTTCTCTTGCCTCTTTGTGCACCTCTCCTACCCCTTTCTGCACCCCTTTTGCCTCTTTTTACACCTCTGTTGGTTCTCTCTGCACTGCTCTTGCTTCTTTCTGCACCTCATTTGCCTCTTTCTGCACTTCACTTGCTTTTTTCTGCACCTCTCTTGCCTCTTTCGGCACCTCTGTTGCTTCTTTCTGTACTTCTCTTGCCTCCTTATGCACCTCTTAGTTAGAGGTAGATTTAACCCCCCTGCCCTATTATGTACTAGGGCCATACAGGAGAGGTCAGGCCAATCACAGGGGTACCCCAACCCATAGTGTACCCTAGTGTATGTAGGTGTTTTCACTGTATTCTAAGTGTCTTTCAGCATAGCACTGGCTCCGGGCTTGGTTAGTCAGAGTCAGTTACCACCAGTACCAGTCAGCAAAAAGTTGGGGGCACAGGATGACTTTGCAACAAGGCCTCTTTCTGCTCCTCTGTCGGTTCTTTGTGCACATCTCTTGCTTCTTTCTGCACCTTTCTTCCTCTTTCTGCACATGCCCTACCTTTGTAGGCATAGTTAGAAATTAGCATTTAAAAAACCTTTGAAATTCACTGAAAAAAAACACAGGTTTCAGGGACATTATAGTTAGAAATTAGCATTTAAAAAACCTTTGAAATTCACTGAAAAAACCACAGGTTTCAGGGACGTTATAGTTAGTTGCACATTTCACTCGTACAAAACCAGAGAAATTCGGCTGTTATAGTTAGTTCAGCTAACTATAACTCGCGCCCCCGCAATGCACTGCTGATGACGTCACATATTACATCATTCATGATATGGTCAGTGACATCACTGATGACATCACTGATGACATCTCAAATGACATCACTGATGACATCATCCACATGATAATCTGATGCACCTCCTCATACCCTAATATAACCTTTGATACACCCACTCTAAAATACAGACTACCATTTTCGAAACCATAGACACACCAATACCAGTTAGTACAAACCCACTCACTAATTCCTAGGTCTACACACACATCCACTCATTCACCCATACTGTCACTCATACATGCAGTCAACCATCAATACGGCACTATCATATGCACTCACATATCTATACAGACACTCACACACCGCCACTCATCCATAGAGTTACTCACACACCTAGTCAGTCATGCAAAGAATCAATCAAACTCCCATTTACTCACCTATACAGTTATACACACACCACCTCACTTATTCAAACATATACTAACACATACTTATACTCTCATACAATAACTAATACAAGCACACACTCATCCATACAGTAACTCTCACAATCACTCACTCTCACATATAGTCATTTATATACTCCAACACTCACATATACTGCCTTTCACATAATTAGTTACTCACACATGTACCACTGAGGCATCCATTCACTCACCAACACACCCATACACACACTCACCCACCCATACAGCCCTTCACAGATGCACTCTTGAACCCATACACCCAGTGAATCACCCACTCACACATCTATGCACAGAGTCACACCCCCACCCACCCACACAGACACTCAGGCACCCATACAGATACTCAGACAACCAATCAATAACCCATATAGACCCTCATTTAGCTACTCACCAACCCATGCAACCGCTTACACACCAACTGACAAACTAAACTATGTGAATGTCTGTATCAGTCACTAACCCATGCATTCAATAAGACACATTTAATCACTCATTTATACAGTCAGTCACGCACCTACAAAATCATCCATTCAGACACTTATACACCCACTCATTCTTCAATACACCTTGGCCTATATATATATACATATATATAAAACATATTTAAACTTTACAGAAACACACAGTCACTGGATGATGTCATCAGTTATGTCATTTGAGATGTCATCAGTGATGTCCCTGACCATGTCATGAATGATGTAATATGTGACGTCATCAGCAGTGCATTGCGGGAGCGCGAGTTATAGTTAGCTGAACTAACTATAACGGCTGAATTTCTCTGGTTTTGTACGAGTGAAATGTTCAACTAACTATAACGTCCCTGAAACCTGTGGTTTTTTCAGTGAGTTTCTAAGGTTTTTTAAATGCTAATTTCTAACTATAACGTCACTGAAACCTATGGTTTTTTCAGTGAATATATATTTATATATATATATATATATATATATATATATATATATATATATATATATATATATATATATTCCTAACTGGCAACATATAGATTAGATTGCCCACCCATGCACAGTATTCGATATTCAATTTTTTTTCCAGAGGAACATAATCCATCATAATTAATTGCCGGCATCGATTCATCATCTTTCCTGCACTAAAGGTTGCGCTTGTCCACTTCATAGGTCGAGTCAACTTCAGTTTGTAACTTGTACTAGGCTGTCCCTTCTACCATTATGTTTTATTTTACTTTTGCATTGCTTATCATCATCATGGTTTCTTGTTTGGCAGTCTTCGTCTTGTGTACTGTACTTCTACTACTTGTTCCCTACTCTCCCTCAGGTGACTTACAGTCTCATTTTCTTTTTTTGCAAATGCTACTGTCTACTAATGCTACCATCACCACCATGGCACCTTGGAAAACCAAACCATCGCCATGCAGCCATCACTTCGCCTAAACATCATTCACAGGTAAGAGAAAAAGTGTGGGGGAGGCAATAATGTATATACTATGGAAATTAATTAATTCACACATCCGAATCCTTCCGAGTAGATAGGGGTTTAAGTTGCAGACTGCATAGACTAGGAGGAGAGACTGACAGTAGTAGGACAAGTGAGGGTACCGCATCTCTCTGTTGGTGTGTTACACTATCAGCAGATTTCAAAAACTGGCTGCGGCCCTGCAGCAAAGGAGGAAACCAGGTGAAGTAAAATAGTAACCCCCCCAGAAAAGATTTACATCATATGTATTTTAACACTATAAATAATGTATTACCCTAACAAATAAACTAGAAGAAACCCACAGCACCTGACTCACCCCTCTCCGTAACCCCAACCAATGTCAGGTAAATGTCCATGTCCAAATGTCTATCAATAAAAAAGAACAACACCCACATTTTCCCCAACTCCCAACATTCACACCCTCTCCCCAACACATCCCACCCACCAAAAAAAAGATTAAGAAAGGGGCAAGGGTCAAGAAGACTGAGGTCAAGCGGCGGGCGTTCCGGCTAGTGCGCTCCAGGACCTCCTCCAGACTGGCCTCTAGGCGGGCCATCCAGAGGAGCATGCAGCACCGAAAGTTCCTGCAGGAACAACAGCAGTAGACAGCAGTGGTTGATGAGGATGAGTTGCGGCGGGTGGCTGCCAGAACACGGCGCCGTACCACCAGAGGCACGGGGGCCTGGCTAGGGCCCGGGGCATTGGAGGAAGCCGCAGCTGCCACCTCCTCCTCCTCCTCCTCTGCCATGACAACCAGCTGGTGATATTCAGCCCGGATGGCCTCTAGCTTCCGTTGCAGTATCCTGGCTGCTAACTCCTGCCTGGTGGTGAGGTGGGAAGGAGTAGCTATATCAAGAAAGAAAAAAGACAATTGTAACCAATACTATTAGCAAAACTGTAACATAAAACTATACACATAATATTATAGTGGCACAGTAGCACTAGCAGTACATAACATTTGTGGTATCCTCACTTCCTCAGCTCTAAGATTTGGATGTGATGATGATTAGACTTTCAGGCATTAGGCACTATGGAGTTGAGAAGTATTCTTCTTCTCTCTCGTGTTTAGCTAAATTAATCTTGTAGGCATGCCAGCTCAGTCAGCTTGTGCCCTAGACAGACATACTCGTGTCACAGACTCACGTTACTTTACTACTGTCTGCAGGTGGGGCAGGTGTACTACACAATTATCTATTTTTCCATTACGGCCATACTCTGTTAAATCAATGGCAAATGCTCAATTTCACTTTCACTCTGACTACTACAACAAGGCACATGATATGCTTACTAATATGAATGATGATGATATACGGCACATAATGTCAATTCCTGTGCACATGCTTCTGTGTAGAATGAAAGTTCATCAAATGTAGGTAAGTAGAAGGAGGCAAGTAATGTCTCTTAATGTATTTTCTTAATCTTTATTCAAGAAAACAACACAAAGTCCAGCCAACACGTGTTTCGTCGTTAGGGTATTAACCCTCGACTTCTTCAGGGCTGGAAACAACAGAAAACGGGACTCATATCATTATGAGTGTTATGCATTCACAAGAACAGTAATGGTGAACATAACCCCTCATAGTCTAGAGGTGTGATTGAACACCTCACAGTGTGGTAACATGTTGACAAGTCGAAAAGGTGAAACAGTCATCACCTTCACAGTGGGAACCTTCAAAACCATATATCATAAAATTAAGAAAATTAGTGACTCACACACACAGTCTGAAACGTATTGTGATGTGACCATTGTGAAGACAAAAAAAAAACAAGAGTGTGTATACCTAAATAATGTGTAAACGTGGGTAACGAGTGGGGGCAAGCGTACAATCCTTATATCCATAAGTTCAGGTTCATTATCAAAGCTAGGTCGTGAAAGGTACACAGAGTCATATAGAATAAGAAACGTCTAAACGGCACAAAAAGGCATGCAACTGGGCCTACCTGTATCATTTCAAAAAAGGAATTCACTACCTGAAATTTAAATATGAAGGTATCCTAGTCAATGAGGAGTTAGAGTAAAACCTACAGTCAAAAACAGTCAATATATTCAAAACAATCACTAAAAGCTGAATCTCCTAGTCACCAGTTGTAATTCCGACCCGGCTGGTCATTAAATATTCCAATGTGACACATCCATTTTATTCTGTTCCGTAAATCTACAGGAGTAACAACTTACATTAATGCTAATGATCCTACGATCAAATCTCCTGGAGTTAAAAAACATAACGTTATTCCAAAGGTCCACAGGCATCTTACCCTCAAAATTATAGTTTCCAAATTTGTTTCTGTAATAATTCAATTTTGTGCCGATGTGTGTGAGGAAAAGAAATTAGCATGAAGGCCGATGTGAGCCATGAGAGATCTGTCGAAGTAACAAAATAACTACAATCAATACTGATCTTCTGGTGGGAAACGGAAAGCAAAGAGTATAGTTCTAAGTAAAATATAACCTATCTTATCTGATTTCTACCTGTAGCGAGTACGCTATCCACTCCACACACTGCCGGGAATGCGTTCTGAACCGGAGGCAGTCAGATACGCGACCCGGAAGTATTTAAATATGTAAAAGAACTGTGACCACTAGAAAGCTCACCTACACTTGAAAAGGAGGGAAATACTCATTTCCGGAATCCAATGCTGTATACTGTGTCCGCGTGTAATGAAAAAAACAAAAATGAAGTTGAAACAAAAGTGTGTTGAAAGAAAGGTGCACAACGTACCAGTGACCGGGATATGGAATCTGTCAATCTAGTATGTGATATGTAAACACCGTGTGGCAGTGTGTCGCAACATCTCATCCTAGTTCATGGTCATTTAAATATTGCAGTTGTGAGTGATGCATGATTCAAGGTCCAGTACGTATAGAGAGTGCCGAGTCTGTCGTACTCCCAGCTCGTCAATGTCATTTGGTAATATTTGGATCCTCGTAAACCTATCAGTCTAAAAGTCAGTGACTGAAAGTCACATCAGGTCATTAATATGTTACCGAAAGAGGGTAAGTAAGTCAAAGGTACATAATGTCATGATCAGACAGACGCAAGAAAATCATTACATTTAAGTCGACACAAGACATGAGAAATACATAGAACAACAAACATATACAGAATACATCCCTAAATGGAAATTAATTAAAGTCAGAAAAACACAGGGTTAAGCATTAGTGAATGTCTGAAAATTTGCTCATGCAGTTCCTATGGTCGTTAATGTCTTTGGTATTCTGCGGATCCTCATCAACCTCTAAGTCTATAAATTCAGTGACTGGATGTATTATCCGGTCATTCTTATATTACAGAAAGGGGGTGAGTGAGTTGGAAGTACATACTGTCATGTTCAAACAAACGCAAAAAAATCCTTATATTTAAGTCGAGGCAAGACATAAGACAATACATGGAGCAGCCACAATATACAGAATATATCCCCTCAAAGGGAATTTATTAAAGTCAACAACACAGGGTTAAGCATTAGTAAATGTCTGATATTAAGCTCATGCAGTTACTGTGGTCCTAGTGCAATATGGATGGTGATATGAGTCACATAGGTGTAATACAAATCGTAACATGATAGACCCATCTGGGGTTAGACAGGGACAAATTACCTTATTTTGGAATCCCATCATATGTCAGTCACCCAGAAATTATTGCATCTCATGGTCGATGTTCAGACCGTGCTCAACCGTTCTCAGACGCATGATCCAAGTAGCCTCTGTACGTCTGAGTCAATCAATCAATCATGTGTTTGTTAAGCGTGACTACTCACCCGTAAGGGTCTCAAAGCGCTGGGGAGGTGCAGGTTCCAGTCCATCAAGGAGGGGGTCTGTTTAAGAGCCAAGTTTTGAGGTTTCTCGTAAAGATGGAGAGTGATGGTGTCTGTCTGAGGTGGAGTGGTAGGGCGTTCCAGGCTCTGGCCGCGAGGAAGGAGAAGGAGCGGCCTCCTGATCTGGTCTTTCTGGCGTGGGGTACCATGGCATAGGAGAGCTGGGCTGATCGTAGGGTCCTTTGGGGTACGTGGAATTTGAGTCGGCTGTTAAGGTATGCTGGTCCGGTGTTGTGAAGGACTTTGTGTGCGTGGGTGAGGATCTTGAAGGTGATTCTAGACTCGATGGGGAGCCAGTGGAGAGTGCGCAGGTGCTGGGAGATGTGGCAGTGTCTTGGCAGGTTGAGGACCAGTCTCGCGGCAGTGTTCTGGATGTTTTGTAGCTTGCGGATGAGGTTTTTGTTTATTCCAGCGTAGATTGCGTTGCCGTAGTCGAGTCTGCTGGTGATGAGGGCATGAGTGACGGTCTTTCTGTGCTCGAGGGTGATCCCTTTGAAGGTCTTGCGTAGGAGGCAGAGGGTGTGGAAGCAGGAGGATGCGACGGAGTTGATATGGCGGTCCATTTTGAGCTCGGGGTCCAGGATGATTCCAAAGTTGCGTGCGTGGTCCGTGGGGGTGGGTGGGCTTCCGAGGGCGGGGGGCCACCAAGTGTCATTCCAGGCATCGGGGTGTGGGCCCATGATGAGTACTTCTGTTTTGTCGGTGTTGAGTTGTAGGCAGCTGCTTTTCATCCATTTGGCGACAGCTTCCATGCCTTCTTGAAAGTTGTGTTTGGCTGCGTTGGGTTCGTTGGATAGGGAGAGGATGACTTGGGTGTCGTCTGCGTATGAAACAATGTTGAGTCCGTGGATTTGGACGATGGGGGCGAGCGGAGCCATGTAGATGTTGAAGAGCGTGGGGCTGAGGGAGGACCCCTGGTGGACTCCGCAGGTGGTTGGTGTAGGGTCCGAGAGGAAGGGAGGGAGTCTGACCCGCTGCGTTCTGCCGGAGAGGAAAGAGTGGATCCAGTCGAGAGTCGTAATTCTCTATTCCCCCCTCTGGGGCTGGGTTCAATTGTGTCAATCCTGTAGAAAGTGAAATGTTTATGTGGGCCCTGGGAGGGACAATCCACTGCATGTAGCGCCATTGGGTACATAGGGTCTTGCTGCTTGAGAGCTCTTGCATGCTCCCCAATTCTCTCTCTAAGGTTTCTTATGGTGCTACCCACATATTGGCATTTGCAATCACATTCCAAGATGTAAACAACATATTTAGTGTTGCAATTGATGTTGGATCTGATGACATAGCTCTTATTGTTAGGGCCAGTAAACTCTTTTTTATTATCCATGGCCCATCAACACATTCCGCAGGAGCCGCGTTTGTGAAAACAAACTGAGTGTTGATATACGGCACGATGTCACGTGATGATGACAAGACGTACTACTATTGTTTGATTGTAATTTAACAATGCAGCCGATAGGCCACCCATGGCTGACACAGTCGAAATGACATGTGTAGAGAGCGGGAGTGGGCCTCAGAGTCGGAGGGTGGAGATTGATGATGGGTGGTTACATACACAATATATATGTTGTGCTTGCAAACTACAGTGAGTCAAGGGAGTATTCTGAAATACAACCTCCAACCTTTGAATCAAAAACCTTGAAAAAAAACAGTCCTTGTTTATTCTTCCCAGGGTTTTTTCATTTATCATTGCATTGCTCTTCTAGCATTATTTTATTCTTCACCCTCGGCTTTGCTACTCTGGCACGGTTTAATTTTCTTTTACATTGTCTTCATCCAGTGTGACCATTAACCTATGATACCACCCAGGCACCCATCCATCCAAACAAGGCTATCATTCTCAATCTCAACAAACCTTTCACCAACAACATACATTTGTCATTTAACCCCCACCCATGCGTCCTTGCTTGCCTTTGAGTTTGACCCATCAAACCGCCCGGAGGATTCCTTTCACCCATACAGTTTCACCCACCCAGGCAAAAATCCTTTCTTTCACCTTTCACCCATCCTTCAACCACCCATGCATCCTATCAGCCACCTATTTGCATCCCGGGGCCCCTTCCTTCACCCACACATCCTTCTCTACCAGTCATATATTACATGTTATATGACTCTTTGTCTTCGTCATAAAATTGTCTCTGCTGAGTTGAAGATAGAATAGAAGAGGCCATTAGTTACTCAACTCCTGCTAATGCTAATGTTAAGTAAAGGGTGTCTTCAACTGTTCACAACAACTTAGTCTCAGCAGCAGTACAGTGTACTGTACACCCTTGCAGCAAGTGTATTCATCATTGTCAATAAATAAGGAATATGACTTACCACTGCCCGCCACTGCTGCTGGCTCACCTCCTGCTGCTGCGGCATCCGCTCCCTCCGGAATGGCGTCGCCTTCGCCGCTGGCCCCAGCACTGGTAGTCCGTACGCCTGGAAAAAACATTTCACATTTTTTTAGATGCCATATACGCCTCCCCTATTTATTTTTTTCATTAGCAAGATTGAAAATACAATACATACACCACACACATCACTACAATTCGGGTACTAGTATAGAGTAGACAGTATGTCCTATCAAAAATAACAAAATATCTGGTTGGGCATTTTGTTGTTGGCAATTTTTGAAAAGCCTCTCAAGAAGAGGACAACCCAAAGGACTGGACTCAGTGGCTAGAGCTTTTGGTGCATCTGATTTTTTGAAAAGAAGAAAAAGAGTGGCCAACTGGGCGGACAATTGGACATGAGATTTCTCTTGGTTGGAAAATAATGGTGCCGTCCTCCTCCTCATACTTCCTTCCAGCCATGGTGCATGGTAATCAGTTGTTCAGTGTTCACCATCAATTGCTGCTAATAAAAAAAGTACTAGGCCTAGCTGAGAAAAAGTAAAATACACCACTTTACCACACTTGGGATGTACAACGTGAGTGACCATCATTTACTGATTGAGCATGAGACAGTAAAAGAAAGCCTTCTCATCTCAAAAAACATGCGTAGAGTACCTTACTCGGGCAATCAATCTGCACCGCAGATTAGTAGTACTAGTAGTAGTAAGGAGTCCCTACTACTAATAGTACTAGTAGTAGGACCAATGTTTCTCTGAGTCTAGAAACAGATAGATCGAAGAGAATTTGGGAAAAAATAAAATTAGGAAACGGAAATAATAGAGCGGTAAAAGTTAGGGAAATATATATTAATATTAACAACAGGAGGACTTACTGGGACCAGCAGAGCCATCTGCATCTGAGGCCGCTTCCTTCCCCTGGGAGGCCCCTCCGGCTCCCGCACCCGCCTCAGCAGCCCCAGTCTTCTTCTAGCCCCTGGATGCTGATCATGTAAGACATAATTAAAGAGACAAAAAATGATTGGTGTTAAATAAATAAATAATCGCTCCAAAAAGATTTCTAGACAGGAAATGGCAATTGCAATAACATTGACTTATCCTAAATCAGATTGACTAGTAGTAGACTAGTATCGCGGTCGCGAACCGTCCTATCTTTATTATTTCACAGTTCCATTCCGATTCCTGAATCCTAAAGCTACCTAGCCCGCCTATTCCAAAGACTTTGGAATGAATTGCAAAAAAATTATATTTGCTTCTAAGTTCAGATCTCATTCGCAATCATCTCTCCACCCCCCTTTGACGGGCCATTTCAATAAGTCTGCATTTAGTCTTCTTAAATGCATAGATGGACGCATGCATATTGCAAACACCAAATTGGTTCCTTGCTATTCACTCACTATATGAACTACAAAAGGTTCTACTAGGACTGAAGTTACGTGAGAGGAGGCGTCACGCAGGCCGCAAAATTATCAAATAATACTAAGTAACTAACTAACTAACTAACTACCACTATCTTAGTGACAGGACAGCTTGACAGGACAAAGGAAAGGAGTCTTTCTAGTCTGCATTACCTAACTTCTCTTGCATAACCAGCCAAAACGAGTGCAAAGTTGCAAACAAGTACGATTAGTAGCGCAGAGCACCTGTCTAGAAGAATACCAATCACATAATATAAGAATTTTAAACGTAACTTACCTGCATGTAAGCAGCAGCAGCATTCTTGCTATTTGGGGAAAAAATTATATTCGCAATAACACAGAACAGAACACAATAGTAATATAATTAGCTTCTCACCAAGCTCTGGGACCTCAAAACCTAGCAGGTCCAGCAGACCCTGTTCCCATTACAGGATGTCGGACCACCGGTGGTTATGGGTGCGCCGGACCCCAGAGCAGTGAAACACTGCCCAGCGTACCCTCACCCACCGCCGGTGACTCTCCCAGAGCCTGTACCAGGACCCAGGCCTGCCGCCTGTTGCCAGGGTTAAGGGGAGATGGCGCTGCACAAAAAAACTAGTGCATCCACCTCCACCTCAGAAAATAAGGCCCGGGCCTGCACCCCTTCCGGGCGAAGCCTTCCGTAAGGAAGGCGGCCACGGCTCGCACTCCTCCTCTTTCCCTGCTTAGTGGTCTTCTTAGCCATGGTTCTGGGGGAGTGGGGGGGGGGGGCAGAAAAGAAAATGTAGGAAGTAAAAAAAATAAGAAGCAAGTAATAGAAAAACAGTCAAAAACGCACAAAAAACACACAAAAAGTAGAAATAAACGCAAAATATACACTCAGGAATAGAGAGGGGTAGATAATAAATAAATAAAGATCAGAAAAAAGGTTTTAGAAACAAAGGGTTTAAAAGATATAGGGAGGATAGAAAAACAGGCGCAGAAACATAGCGTGGTGAAGTTTGCACGATATTTCCCCCGAGCACGCTATACGCGTTCCCGAACACGCAATACGCGTTCCCGAACGTCAGTCAGTGAGTTTTTATACAACTGTGCGAAATTCCGCGTAGCCGCTACATGAATTCCCTGCTCATAATGAAGGGACATTTTCCCCAGTAAAGCTTTGCCATGCCGCTCTTGTAGTGCTGTTTGTTCACTGCTAATCTGCCAATCTGTCAGAATGCTTCACCAACATCTAACATTTGAGTGTGAAGCATTCAAGACAAAACTATATAGCCTAGGTCTTACGTGCTCCATCGAATCATACAAACTGTGCATCACTGAGTAAATGCCAGTGCAGATATGTTTACAATGTGCAGCGTATTGGCAAAAGGAAGGGGTTGGTGTGGTATCATTCATATATAGGACCTAGTCAACATTTATTCCACATAGGTAAATGCGTACAAGAAGCATATGAATTAAAGTATATTTTGATATCATAAGACACCCTCCATCATAAAGAAATGTCTACATTCTTTTTCATTTTTTTAAATTATTGAGTGTTCCTAAAGGGAAAATTAACAGAACTTCGATTGCATGTTCTAGTGACACTTTAATTAGGCCCTGCTGAATATTTATCCAGGGAGCAGACACGGGGGCTGTTTCCTACTATCCTAAGATGGTTATAAAGAGCAGTTTGAAGCTGTTCATTTATTTTATCTGATGAGAAAACGTCCTATTCACAGATGATTAACATTTAAAGACTCAAATTGCATTATCATTGCATTACCTGTTTCAGGAGCCAGCATTCTCTTTACTCCTCATTCTATTTGCATTGAATGTCCAATTTACTTGTGAATGTACAGTTAAATGGTGGAGAAGGTAACTTATGTGCAGCTTTCAGGAAATGTAATAGCTAAAAACATGCAAGTTTTAAGGGGACACAAACCCACTGCCTTCGCGACCGATCTACTTATGCAGAAGTCACACATTAGCAAATCGCTAAAATTTACTGAAGGGTAAATTCGATGTCCTGCTCTTGTGCTGTATCTCATCTGGGATTCATGCAATGAAACAGGAAGGGAACATGTCGTGCTAGAGCACCTCAAAGCATCTCTGAGCTCCAGGGTGCAACATTTGTCAAAGACCAAGAGATCATCCACAGAATAGGGAAATATGGGCACATGCAACTAAGGACAAAAAGGTTGACAATGGAAAACATAACTTTCCATTCTACAACAGACCACTGTGTCAAAACAGTTGTCATCACGAGCTGAAGACGCTATAGCACCCCGAAGTGACACAAACTGAACATATTATGCTTTTCCAAATGCACCTGCTATCCTGGTTGCTCATATGCACATGAAAGGCACGCGTGTTCACCTGTTGTAAAGTAGTCAATTCTTATTTTAAAGAATGGAGACTGCTTGTATATTGCTGTATATAGATAAAATTGAACGTGTAATCACAGCTTCGGCTGTGCTTGATTTGAATTTGTAGGTGATCATTTTTTTCTACATTGAAAAATGATTTTTGATCCTGGCCATGGACTGACCTGTATTTTAATTTGAAATGAATGTGCTTTTTCATCTAGTACTATCTGAATTATCAAGAGAATTATGATATTTACCAGGAAAACACACTAAAAAAGATGCACCTGTAAGACAAAAGCGGCGGAGCACTTTGTAATAAAACACGAGACAAACATTAATAATCATACACATTTTTTAGATCAGCTGCATCAGGATATCTTCTGTTTGGATGAGAAATGCATTGCTTGCTTTCCATTGGAGATGTAACCATGACCAAAATAAAGGTACAACAGAATGCCTATACGTTTCACTTATACAGTTTATAGGGGACCAAGAAGTCGAGGAAGTTGATTATTGTTGCATGTTCCCTTATCGATGATCATTTCTTTGAAGTAACTAATGGACTTTTTTGTAATGGATAATTATATGTGTATCATATAGTCACCGTAGGTTAGATGTTCATGAGTGAACTGCATCAGCCCCTGTGGATTGATCAGCAAATTTAATGCAGTACATTTTCCTCTATATTTAGATACACTCCAACTAGTTTATACCACATGTAAAAATACAAGTGTGTCCGAAATGCTAAAATGATGTCTGTTGCTGAAAAGAGGCTAATAGCATCGCAATGTTCTCATTGCTCTGACCAGTCTACGCCTTTGCAGTAGGAGGGATTCTGAAAGCCATGACATGAATTAATGAATAAAATGAGAGTTATAAGAGTGCACAAATGCTCTAAGGCTTCAAGGCGTTAATAGCTAGCCCTGATATACACCTCGATACATGGTTGATCCTGTGACTAAAGATTATTTCTGCTGTCTAAAATAAATACTGAGGGCCAGATTTATCAAGGTTTTGCGTTGCCCTTGCACCACGCAATGGGGAGCAAGGACGATGCAAAACCTAAGTGAGACTTATCAAGCCTTGCAAGGCCACCTTGCATGGCGCTGCATGGCTTGATAAATCTAGAGTAAAGCAAGGTCGCGCAAATGTCTGCCTTGCGTTACTCTGCTTCAGGGAGGTATACCATAGGTGGAACATGGGTGTTCCCACGCATACACCAATGGATTTTCGTGCATTCCCTGATTTGCAGTTAGTGGTAGACCTGGTAACGCATCAAAATGCTACGCCTTTCCAGGTGAGGTGTAAGGAGCAGAAATATCTTAATTTCTCCAGGTTTTTCCTCTTTCTACGTGTGCTGCATTTTGCAGGACATGTAGAAAGAGGAAAATGCCTCTCAGGATTGTTTTTGTGCAGGAAGGTGCACATTATTTCAATAACTAGGCATTGGAATTTAGGAGGTGGATTTCAGTGGTCAAGGGTTTTTAGCAGGCTCATCAGTGTACAGGCTTGTTTCTGGTGTGTGGTTGTGTAAAAGAGAGAACAAGGACATAATTAACATCCATGGAGCTCTGAGGAATATCAATGAGATTAGGTGCCAAGGGTAAAGAACACAAGGGTCAGGTTCAAGTGCCCCTCTCGCCATGCTGAATTAATGATCTTCAATGACTCTTTCCATTTTTGTTTGATTTGGTCTATTGCATAGTTTCATTTTGCCCTACATTGTCGAACAAATACATTTTACACTTAAAAAACATTTTGAATCAAAAGAGTGTGCTGGAATTCATTGAGCTTTCTTGCATAATGTTGGAGGGTTTTTGATTTTGAATGTGGGGGATGCCTCTTTCTTAAAGTGATCTGGAGAACTTAAGGACTTAGGGCCTTATTACGACTATTCCGGTCCACTGGACTGTCGTAGTCGTGGTGGCGGTCCACCCGCCATATTCTGACTATGGTGGTTAGACCGCCACAGGACAATTGTTCCTGCCAGAGATCCACGATCCCTTGTGGTCTTGCAGCGTTCTGAGGCCCCTAATATGCTGGCGGTATGGCTGCGGCACCACCAAGCATTTTAGAAGTTTCCTCACCTCCAAACATTTCATGGCGGTTAGCCCGCCATGAAAAGTGTGGCTGTGAGGAAACAAAGGAGTCCCTACAGGGCCCCATGTTGCCTCTGCATCATTGGATGCATGCAGGGGGGCACATGTTTTTCCTCCCTGTATGCATGCCTTTGACACACCCATTGTAGTGCCTTTTTCAGAGGGACCACAGTGGGACTGCCATAGAACCACCTGCCAGACACAAAAAACACGTAATATGGCGGGTGTTTTTTAATGGCTTTGGCGGTCTTGGAACAGGGTAGCAGTGTGGCGGCCCTGCTCCAAGACCGCCAAAGTCAGAATAAGGCCCTTAGCATGAAGGGTATGTAAATGGAGAAAAATGAAGTTGTACACACCAAAGACATGTTTGCAACTAAAGGTGGCGGGGGAGAAAACAAAATACCACATAAGGTGATCCTTGAACAGGAGAGAGAAGGAAGAATCGACCTTCCACAAATCGAGAAATGAACAGTTGTTACCTAAATCTAAATTAAGGCCCATACTTTTCGTGAAACATTAGATTGGGAGTACAGATAAATGAAAACAAGAGACCGATAAAGGGTAGGCAATTTGCAATGCTCATGATTTCATGAGGTGTGCCCCCGGAATTTTGGGATAGAAACATCAATGGCACCAATATCAGGGATACAATAGTGAAGGTCAAATTATCGAAAGGTAAGTAAGCATAGATTTTCTATATCTAACGCCAAGCATATTCACCTACCTTCACAGAATATGTATATCTTCAAGGGGCATAAATGTGGAGTTAAGCAGTGTAAATCCATACTTCTTCTATAGGCACTTACCTTTCGGTATTTTGTCCCTCGATATTTTGTCCTCACTATTATTGTATATCGATATTCCTTGCCTGGCTATTCTATAGTACACTCATTTTATGAACATGTTTTCAAAATTTGCTAGTTTACAGCATCTATTTTGGAATGTTTGCCTCTGTCATTCAATACATTTGTTGTTCAAGTTAATCAACATTTACATTCTTGTCAAAAAAGAATTGTGAATGAGTCTGCATTTAAAAGCCAGAGACTATAGAAATATTGTATTTTTCCAAGGTGTCCGATGGTTCATTTTGCACTATAAATCAGGGCTGACATAAGTTACTCCAGGCGGACTGACTGGCTTTATTGTAGGGTCTATGTGACAAAGGGTGCTGCTAAGTTTTTATATGTCAGATTAACAAAGTGTTTATATGCCCAATTAGCAATGATCTTTCTCCAGATTTACTCCTGAATTTCTAGGAGTAAGCCACACTTACCCAAGTAAAAGAAGATTGTGGATAGAGCCGTAGGTTTATCTTGCATATTCCTATCATAGAAACAGGCAGAAGAAAACATTTAGTAATTCAGCTTGAATTATGGGGTTCATTGTTTTATCTTAGGGTATCCATCTAAGAACCAAGTTAACTTTGTTTCCAGCTGAAACATGACGTGTTCTTGTATTATTCAGGTAGTATATCTGTACTGCAATGAATGATTTAATAATTTAATTAAACAGCTACAAATATTATTCAATTAAAATGCTTTTGTCTCTCTTGCCTAGCCTCACTCGAGTCAAACTTATGCTTCTGTATAGACACTCTTATTTGTACCATATAATTTAGTTTGTTCTGAATTATTCTCATTAACCACAGTTTCACAATCAAACCCTGAATCGAAGACAAGACTGAAGGTGGTCCAAAAAAAGGTTCATATCAGTTTGTTGATGGATTCTGTTACCTGCCATGCACGCTGCTTCAAAGAGAAATCTACTACCGACAAATGTGAACAGTTTGAGACCACAATCATGTGCTGTAACGTTATACCTCTATGTAGTTTGTGGTTCTTCTTGTTTGACTTATTAATATAATTCTGCACTCTTACACCATTTAATCATTGTGTATGTTGCTAAATCCATGGATACAAAGAAATGAACATGAGTGTTTAGCTAAATTCGACGGTACCTTTATTTAGCTTATTGCATTAATTCTAATGCTAAAGCATCAAGGAGTCCCAGTTCAAATAATTCTGAATTTATTGCTTAAACCAGTTCTGCGGTCTTGGATCTTCCGCCCAGATCGCCCTCCGCACCCTGCCTAAGATCCCTTCACTGGCTACCGGTCAGGAAACAAATTCTTTTCAAAGTTCTCTGTCTAGTTCACAAACAGTTGTACGGAAAAGGTCCGAGATACTGGACCAGGAAATTATGCTGGTACCAACCTCGCAGGGTGCTTAGGTCTAGCAATCAGTTTTTGCTCACTCCTCTTAAGATACATACTGCCAGAAAAGGAGGACGATCTTTCTCCTTTCTTGCCCCATCATCCTGGAATAAAATTCCCATCCATCTGCGAAATGTCCCTGACCATAACTCTTTTCGCAAGAGGCTGAAGACATGGCTTTTTGACATCTAAGCCACTTCACTTCCTTTCAGAGCTGTTTGCTAGCGCCATGAGACTTTCGAGTGATGTGTGCGCTGTATAAATGCCCCTGATTTGATTTAATTTGAGTTTGCAGCTACAGGTAAAGTAGATGGCACTGAAGAATTGCTCAGAAAACACCACTGTTGTCATGCAATTCGTGATCCTGGGATTTCTGACCCCTCGAGCTCTGGATCCTCTTCTTTTCCTGATATTTTCCAATATTTACCGCTTTTCAATAGCAGGAAACTCAATGATTGTGATCACTGTTTCCATTCACAGGCGCCTTCATTCGCCCATGTACTTTTTCTTAGGCAATTTGTCCTTCCTAGAAATCTGGTACATCATTACATTTATGCCCACCATTCTTGGTGGATTGCTGCCTGAGGGCAAGACAATTTCCTTTACCAGTTGCATTATGCAGTGCTTCTTTGCTGGATTCCTACTGACAACCGAGTGCTGCCTCTTACTGGCGATGGCCTATGACAGATACGTAGCCATATGTTTTCCCTTACACTATACTACGGTCATGGACCAGCGGCTTTGCCTGCAGCTTGCGGGAAGTTCCTGGCTAAGCGGTTTCATAATTGCATCATTCGTTATATTTCCTATTGGGCAGCTACAGTTTTCAAAGCTCAACATGATTGACCATTTCTTCTGTGACCTGGGGCCATTAATACAAGCAGCTTGTTCAGATACCTCTGTGGTTGAAACAGACATTTTTATTCTTTCAGTACTTGCCTTTGTCATCCCATTCCCGGTGATCATCGTTTCATATACATTCATTATTTCAGCCATAATGAAGATCCCATCCGCCACAGGCAGGGAAAAAGCATTCTCTACGTGCAGCTCCCATCTACTGGTGGTTGGCATCTACTTTGGTTCATTGATAACCACATACTCCATGCCAAAGACAAGAAGCTCTCTACGCGTAGGCAAAGTCTCTTCACTGCTCTATACTACTGCTACTCCACTGCTCAATCCTATTATCTATGCTCTTAGAAACAAGGCTATTCGAGAGGTACTGGGGAGTGCTCTAAGGAAAACTTGACTCAAGAATATAATATGTTAATTCCATTGTATCAGTGTCAAAGCGGGTCAATACATAATGCCCTACAGATCACTTTAGTAGTCAGTACATCATCAGTTGAGTGAGTACCACAGAAAAGGAACTAAAACCTGGGAGAAAGAAATTTCTGGGATTTAAAAAAAAAAAATCCAGTTTAATGTATCAAAATAACTAAGTGTCCGATTATGATGTTGGTGGGACAGACACTGATGTGCCGTCAGTGCCGGACCCACTGACATCTATAACCGCGGTCAGAGAACCACATTAGGATGCGGTTGGTCGGACCGCATTGGCCCAGTGACCGACCAACAGCATCCGACGGGCTCAAGAAGCCCATGGGGTGGGCGGTCCAATCGTATTCCTCACAATAGAGGCGGTGCCTTCTCAGGCACTGCCGTGGGGATTACGATCCACCTTTCCGCCAGCCATTTCACGTCGATTCTTCCGATGTGAAAAGGCTGGCAGAAAGGCTTTTTTGGGGCATCTAGCAGAGCCCCTGTCCCCCTTGTCCCTAACATCCCTGCATTGTGTGGCAGGCACCACATGGTGCCTGCCACATGGTGCAGGGATGTTCACAAACATGCCTTTTGGCATTGGGGTTTTGTTCTGTGGCCCTTTTCCGGGCCGCACAACAAGCCTCAATGCATTGAGGCATGTTTTCGACCGCCTCCACGGCGGTCAGATCGAAATTTGATGGGAGGAACCGCCGACTACCTGTCAGCCGGTCTCGTTCCTGCAACGATCCAACCGCCATCCTAATCAGCCCCTAAGTCTTCATATCGGATGGATTTTTGACATAATGCAATTCACAATAAAAATATAGTCTGATATTAGAAAGGAACTGCAAATAGGCCTCACATATTTTTATTATTGAAAAGGATGAGTTAATGTGATACATTCTGCATACACTTTGCTGCACTGTACAACAGTTTCTGTTCCAGAATAACCACTAATGGCTCTTTTGGAGTTCTATAAAATAATTAAATGAGGGTGTCACTTTCCCATATTGCTCTCCAACTGCTTGCAATTGGCATTAAAGAGGACGTGAACACAAGAGGTATCAGTAAAGGGTAAAAAATGTCCAAGTCCATAGTTTGCTAAAGAGAGTCTCATTGTTATCTCAGTGCCAGATAAATGTTTTGCAACTTAGCTTCAATTGGAAGATTATGGAAGCTAAAAATCATGCAAAGGAATCACATGGAGAGCTATCAAAATGCACATTGCTGAAATGGTCCATGATCTACACAATGGAAAGAAGGGGAGATCAGGTTCTTTTAAATTGGCTAAGAACCCCACAGTAAACAACATAGTGAGCAACTATTGTTTATTCACAAATATTTGGGTTTTGTTAAGATTAGAAAAGATTGTCAAGTTCATTGTAAATGAAAAAGCTATCTGTCTTTCCATAAACCAAATATCCCAAAGTGGTGACCTCGATTTAGTTCAGGAAGATCATTAGATATTTGTGTATTTTTTTTATTTTATATAATCAATCATGTGTTTGTTAAGCGCGACTACTCACCCGTAAGGGTCTCAAGGCGCTGGGGAGGTGCAGGTTCCAGTCCATCAAGGAGGGGGTCTGTCAAAGAGCCAAGTTTTGAGGTTTCTCGTGAAGATGGAGAGTGATGTTGTCTGTCCGAGGTGGAGTGGTAGGGCGTTCCAGGCTCTGGCTACGAGGAAGGAGAAGGAGCGACCTCCTGATCTGGTCTTTCACTGTGAGTGAGGAAATTTGGACTGTACCAAAACTGAGACTCTTTTACTGACCAATACACTGCCAGCATCTCCCTTGATTGGGGACATAAATAATGTTAAAAATAGTTGATTTTCATGTGTGCCTCCAGGTCAAATGTTATGAGAAATCTGTATATGAAAATAGATATGAAATTGGAAAGCATGTTGGACTGAATGGATACCATTATATGTTTTGTAAATAAGTTCAGAGGGAATCAACTGGATCAAACTTAAATAGCTTCCTTTTAATCATCTTATGTGATTTTGTAATACAGACTGCTCATTATGTTGATTAGGACTGTGTGTCTAAAAAACCCTAGATTTCAGCTCAATGAATTTACTTTTTGGTGCATCGAGTACCTTTTTCAAAGTAGAGTACTTTATGTTATTATCAAAGAAAATATCCTTCAGGAGATGAACAAACAGAACTGCATTGACAAATAGAATTTGATGTATTAATCAGTGCAACCAAATGATATTCATGACTTTTAACCATTCAGGAAAAAATTACCTTGAGCATAAACTTGCCAGTTGTGCACGTCTGCTTTTAGACAATGCAAGACTTAGTGGTTTTCAATATGTTTCTGTTTTGCTATTGACTATGAAATAAATTTAACAAAATATTAACCAAATACAATGAAGTTTCTGCCTTGAATTTTCTAATTAGCTTGATCTCCATACCCTAAATTGATTCAAATGGGCGCCATGGGAAATATATCAGAAGAAGGTGGGAGGATGCAGGGGAAAGCGGGTATACAAAAATAAAATAAGAAATAAAAATGTACCTTCTTGCCGCTTCCTCGCCGCTTCTCTCCTCCGCAGTCCCCCCTCGGCCTCAACAGGAAGCACACCCAGGCTTCCAGTCAGCCAATCACAACGCGACCTTAGCAGCGTTGTGATTGGTCTGAGCACCAGGTTTCATCACTCAGATGCTGACTGGGAGCCTGGGCATGTTCTCCACGCAGGCTGTAATGCAGCCTGCATACAGAACATGCAAAGTGCACAAGACTGTTTTGGGCAGCCCGAGAGGGCCAGCCAAGCAGTCATTGCGCACTTAGGAGGGTGCTACCACTCCTCCTCTGCCCCCGCCCCCTCACGCAAAGCTGCAGAAGAAGGAGAAAATAAAATGATAACGCAAGTTATTATAATTTTATTTTCCCTTTGTTTCACTGCAAAAACATGGTGGGCAACGCTCCTCCGCCTTAGCGAAGGAGCCGCCACTGATCTGTATATTGTGCTGACCAAAACCCATATAATGGTCACTTACCCAATGGCTATCGTTTTCACAGGACTGCCCTTGCCCACAATTCCTAAATGTGGTGTTCCCCCTGCCTTTTTAATTTCCTCCAGCTCCCTCATATTTACAGATAAGCATTAGAAATATGTTGTGTGAATCCATTAAACTCAGTCCTGCTGTCTTCTATGTGTAAGAAGGTCACACTATACAAGAGAGGTCTGTAGGTGCTGATCTTACCTACACAGGTCCACCACGGTCCTAAGAAGAAAAAATTAGCAATGAGCCTAGAACGTCAGAGTCTTTTTTATTTTGTTTTACAGAACAAACCCTCAATATAGGGGTCAGCAATGTTGTCACGTCAGTGGGAGTACTTTCAGAAAAATTGCAACTTTGATGGCGGGAAATTCCTATAAGAGGAGCAAGCTGCCATGAGGCTGATAAAGGTGATGCCTCCACCACCTCGTCAGTTTGGAAGCCCATGAGTCTTAAATTAACCAATATTTGTTTTGCTCATCAAGGAACAGAGAACAGGACAAACATACTTACATTGGAGGCAACCTTAATATCAATTGCTGGGAATCATTCACCTAAATAGTGCACCACAGAAAATGTTAAGAGATGAAAATGTTTGAACATAGTATTGAGTATACATGTTTGGAGAACAACATATTTTTTTAATAATGAACATTTGTCTATCAAAAAGAAAAGTAATCACTCACAATCCAAATTAAAATATACCTCAACCACTTGCATGCGGAGGACGTGCTGCAGCCATCCAGCGCAGCAGTGCTCGGGTGTTGAGGACAGCTTCAGCACATCGTCGCCTTGGCAGCAGGAAATCTCTCTGATGTGAGCACCAGAGGAATTTCCTTTTTTTGATTTCACTTCGGGCTGCTAGGCATTATTTTTATATTGTAGCATGGCATGGAGCAGAAATCCCTCTAGACCCACAGGGAGGACATTTGAAGTGGGGAGTGGTCCCTCTTGTAATGGGCTAGTGCTCCCCTTTCACCTCCATGGGGGCATATACAAGGCAATTACATCCAATCTGCAGCCCGGAGAGGCAGAAAGCCCACTAGACAACAGGTACTTTTGTTTATGATGTAAATTGTTGGGGGAGGCCCACCCAGGCATCAGGCCAACCCTCCCACCCCGAAAAATAGGGCAAAAGTATTTCTGCCACCCTAGGGGCATATAGGAAGTAGTTGCCTCCAATCTGCCCCTGCGGGGAGGCAGAAAGCCCAGACACCCCTTAGAGTATTTTTGTTTACAATGCAAAGGGTTGAGGGTAGCCCACCCTGACATCAGGCCAAACCCCCAACCAACAAACAGTTTTCTGTCTTTCCTCGGGGCAGATAGGAGTTAATTACAGTCGATCTGCCCCCCAGGGGACAGAAAGCCCACTAGACACCAGTGATATTTTTCTGAATGGGGTTTGGGGTGGCCTGCCCAGATATCCAGCCGAGCCCTTACCCCCAAAATGACAATGACAGTCTTTCTGCCCCCGAGGGCAGGTAGGCGGCCTTTACCTTCACTCTGCCTCCACAAAGGGCAGTAAGCCTATTAGATAGAATGAATTATTTGTGAGTAAAAATGATGGAGGTGAACTGCCCAGACATTGTGCTAAGCTCCCGCCTCCAAAATAGACCCAATGGTCTTTCTGCCCCTCTGGGTGACAGATAGGGGGACTTCACAACCAATATGTCCCCTGGTGAGGAAGTCAGTTTTTCTGCGCCTTAAAAAAGGGTGCGAGTTGGCTCACCCAGGTATCATACTGTGCTCTCATCCCAGAATAGGTGCATTCATATTTCCCCCCAGGTGTTTAACCAAAACCTGCCCTGCGGACAGAAAGGGCCAGTAGACACCAGGGGAAAAATAGGTCCCAAAAAAAAAAAATGGGGTGGGGCGGCTCACCCAGGCATCGTGCAGTGATCCCACTCCAGAACAGCTGCATCAGTCTTAATGCCAACTGAGGCTGTATAGAGGGTGTTTACCCAAAATGTGCCCTAGGTGACAGAAGGGCCACTAGACAACAGGGATTTCAACATGGTAACAAAACAAAACAAAAGATTAGGGTGACCTACTCTGGTATCAACTTAATACCCCTACCCCAGAATGGGCAATGGAGTCTTTCTGCCCCTATGAGGACTACAACATCCCACCCTTATAGCAAGAGGGGAACATTTGATTATTTTTAGTTCTTTTTTTTAGATATGGGTAGCAGAGTGGGGCTAAGTCTCAATATCTTTCTACTTCTATGCTGAATCGCTGCATACTTTGGGCTTGGGTCATCTGCCACCTGGGGAAACCTACAAAACTCAGGAATTTCTGAAATCTAGACATCCGGAGGAGGCCAAGGTGGTGCGTGGAGCGCATAACATTTTATTACCCCACTGGAGTCCCATTGACCTTGGTTTGATTTGTGCCTGTCGTGGGCACTACTTCCAGCCACACAAGTGCTGTAGCATTTTATTTGGAACAAGTGGTGATACTCTGGGTGCTAAGAATTTTATGGATTCCTGGTGATTCCGGAAATTTACATCACAGAAATGCAAAGAAAATGCACAATTTTAGATAAAGTTTGAGGTTGCAAGACATTGTGGGTGAGCAAACTTTGTTGAATCCATGTGAAGCACATAACTCCTGGTTGTCTAGTTTTTGGAAATATCAGGATTTAGTAGGTGTCCCCGGTTGGACGCTGAGCCCTGTCCCAAAAACCCTAGGTACCTTCATTGTCAAATCAGGTCATTAACCTGTCAGGAAATGTTGATGTCTCTATATTGTCTTTTGGGCCCTTTCCTGCTATGTGCTCGAGTCCTACCCACAAAAGTGAGGAACTATTTTATCAGGAGACTTAGGGGAATGCTAACTGTAGGAAATGCATGGCTCTCCACAGAGTCCAGAACTTTCCATTGCAGAAATGTGAGGAAAATTCAATTTTTTAGTAAACGTTTGAGGTTTGCAAGGATTTCTGGGTAAGAAAACCTGGGGTGAACCACACATGTCACCTCAGCCTGAATTCTCCTGGGTGTCTAGCTTTCTAAAGTGTGCAGGTTTGCTAGGATTTCTTAGGTGCTGGCTGAGCTAGAGCCCAAAATCCACAGCTACTCATATTGCAAAAAAGGGTAAATTTTCAGTAGATAAATGTGATGTGTCCATGTTGCATTTTGAGGCCTTTGCTTTCATGGACACAAGGCCTACCCACACAAGTGAGGTGTCATTTCTATCAGGGGACTTAGGTAAATGCAGAATAGTCGAACAGTTGTTCTACTATTTAAGTAGAAGAGTTACATTTCTCTGCACTTGTGCCTTCCAAATCAAAGACGATCTTAAGAAAGAAGACATTTTGAGAAATGCCCTCTGAATGACATGCTAATATGGGTACACTCAAATTCAGAGATGTACAAATAACTACAGCTCTTGAATTACGTATCTGATGTCCATTTTAGAAATACATAGATTTCCTTGCTATCCATTTTTTACCATATGAATTGCTTTATACCCGGTACACAATAGAAAACCATTGTGAGGTGCAGTTCAGTTGTTGACTCTGGGTATCTCGGATTCTTTGAAAACCTACAAACCCTATATATCCCAGCAACCCGAAGGGTCTAGCGAACGTAGGGGTTTATTGCTTTTGTAAATCTGCCATCGTGATAAGCAGTTACAAATGAAAACATTGTCACAAATGGATGTTTTTCCCTACTCGTTTTCAATTTTTTTTTTCCAAAGGTTAGTATCTTAAGAGATCTACACAAATGATCCCTTGCTGAATTCAGAATTTTCAGAATTTTATAGCATTCTAGGATCACCAATGAGCTTCACAGTGGTTTCCACCAGAAACTGTGAGTAGGCTGAAAGCACAAAAATTAGGAATAAAGAGCTACCTCTTTGAAAATGCCCAAACTGTGGTAAAAATAGATTTTGATTCAGTTCTGCATGTTCCTGAAAGCCGGGAAGATGGTGACTTTAGAGCAGCAAACTTTTCATTGATAGCATTTTTGGGGAAAAAACTAGACACTTTTTTGCAGAGGACTTTTCTCCAATTTTTCCTATTTGTTCCAAAAAAACAAAATGTAGTAATATATTGCCTATTTTCTCAGTCCCCTTCATGTAAATCAACAAACCCAGGGTACAATTAGAATCCCCCGATGTTGGGAAAAAGTACACAAATTGGCATGGACACATTATGTGAAAAAAAGTTATGGGGCCTAAGCACAAACTACCCCAAATAGTCAAAAAGGGATTGGCATTCTATGGTGGAAAGACCTATCACCAACAGAGGCCAATTGAATCCTCAAGGTGCTGCAATCAACACCACTATATAATGGAGTACTTAAGAACAAACTCTATATTGTGGTATAACAAAAGTATGTCAATTGCAATTTATATATACATTAGGAAGTGCTCTTTGGTAACCCCGCCCACCCCATTCCACTCAGTAATACCCTTTAAATGTGGATAAATTTGAGGCAGGAATTACAATCAGGGAAGGGATGAACTAAATACAACTTCCATCCTATCAGTTTGCTCATAGAAGAATGTGTTTTCCCAAATATCTTTTATGCTTATTAACCAAAAGTCATCAAGCATCAATAGTGCTCTATGTACAGCACAAGAATGTACAATCAAACGTTAGGTAAGTAAATATTAGGAACAAGAATTTTAGATTACAGATTGTATCCATTCTTTTTTTAATAATTATCACTAAGATTATTAACTAAGATTTGATATATAATATGGTATAAATCAGTTTTAATCAAATGAATCGACACAAAGACAGTGTTTTGGTGGGAGCAGATAAACTCCCTAGTATCCCAACACTCAAATAAGGAGCAATCATTTGGACAACATTGGTTGTAACATCGGTCTGGTCTGCCTGGTACAGGAGGATCTCTTCCACCCTCTCAGTCTCCATATTGAGGCCAAGTTCCAATTGGCCTTCTAATCTAATACAATACACAATGAGCCTATTCAAACTTAGCAAACACAATATGCCTGGTTACAAGTAAGGCCAACTTTAGATTCAAAATGTTTTCTAAACAAATACAGTTAGCATGAGTGAATATACCGAGTACATTTTAAGGAAGACACATTTTTTGTAATTAATATATTTATAATAAATCAGCTAGATAAATGGAGGGGTTCTCATTGATGTGAATATATAGGCACTCACTACAATTGTTTAATAAAAATACATACACATTTATTTTTTAAAACACACATGGAGTATATGAGTTGCATATAATGAGGTGGAGCTCTAACTGACACTGCGCCAGTCCTCCCTCTGATTGCTAGAATAGCCATCATACAAATTAATTGTATGGTCTAGGGCAACCTCAAAGTCCTGTTGCCTTCAATATTTTACTCCTTGTCTTTTCCAATTCCTTCATCTCATCATAGGCCTTACTCTGTTTCTGTTCTAACTCGAACTTCATCTCTATTTCTCTTGATTCCTTTTCCTTCATCCACCACTTTTTCTGATCTCCCATATTTAAAGCCTTTGAACATAGCAAATAAAATAATTCAGCAAATGCCAATACTTAAAATAGGCCTAAATACAGTGCCTAAAATTCCACTACCAATATTGCCAAGGCCACCACCTATGACCACCTATGACAGCAAATCCCTTTCCAAACGCTTCCAAATGGGCAGTTGCTTCCAATTTAGATTTCAAATCAATGATATTCTTTATGAACCAAGTTGTCTCATTATTATCTGAGAAAAAGGTGAAACATTGCTGAACCTTCAGCATCTTATAGAATCCACTTTCTTTTGCTAACAAGATGTTTAATGCATGGCGATTTTGCAAAACCATAGACCTAATAGCCTAATAGCTACTGGCTCTGTATATACAGCCAGCAATGCATTGGTTGTTCTAGTGGGACGTTTGTCTGCTCCTAAAGGAATTGTATTTCCAAAAATGTCTCCCCCCTTTTTTCTAGGGACTAGTATCACTATGTTTAGATGTACTAGATTCCAGAGTGTCTACATTCTTTACATGATATATTTTTGGGAGCACTTAAGCAAGATAACAAGTACCTGTCCAATCTTCTGACAATTTAAAATAAACTGTCCACACACAAATAAACTCCAGGACTCACTTGATCTTCTCCTAGAAGAATCTTAGCAGGGCCAAATCAAATTTCAAATTCAATCACATACACTTTTTCCTGCCTGCACTTGCTAACTTGTACATGCACAACTTCCCTTTATGTTTCCCGTCCAATTTCAACTTAGGAAACCGTAGTACCAAAGCACTCCCAACAACAGTCAGAAAATAAAAGTTTCAAGTATTCATATTATTTCATATTCACATGATTATTCATTTTACATTCAGTTATATCATGTTCTAAAGACAAACACTTTTTTTCAACAAAATAGAAAATGTTAGTGCATTTTGTTGTCAAACCTCTAGGAAGAGAAGCCTTGATTTTGACCTCGCGTGAAAATTATGGTGTAGATCATTTAGCACATGCATTATGTGCAAAGAAGTGATTCTAACCGAACATCAGTGTTGATGTTGGTATTAGTTGTGTGCGTCCCCACAAGAAATTGAAGAAGAAACAATTATCACCGAGCCCATAGTGTAAATGATAAAATGAAAGATGAACGTTGACCCTTCACCAAAAACAAAAGAGATGAAGAGCTTAAGAGAGCGGGAAGTAAAATCATCCTTTTACTGACCTAGATTAACGGTTGAGTGGTCATAGGATATGGAGTAATATTTGTAAGTCAAGACACATCGTTGAAGCTACAAAAATACTAATAAGAAGAAGATGTTATGGTTAGCCGTCTGACAGCCGCAGTATGTTTTCAGAAAAAACACAGTTATTCCACATGTAATCGTAAATTAGCTTTCAGTCATTAAGGTACAGTCAATTTTCCATTCTAAGTGTTCCAAATGCGGCTAGTTGTCCAAAATGTTCTTCCTTTTTTTATTAGCCCACTGCCTCCAGTTCAGGTACTAGCCACAAATGTTTGTCCTAGAGAAATATAGTAATACTTAAAGCTACTCTACAATGTAAATTGGAGAGAGCTGCTTTCAGAGAAAGGACACAAGCAGATGTGTGACTTCCCATCTGTAATATAGGATCGGGTGTATGTGAGGTAAATCACTCCCGACTAGTTTGAGAATTGGGAGCCATAATAAGTTCCCTGCATCTGGAAGAAACCATATGTTACAAAAGTCAGTGCCATATATTTCATTTATTAAAGTATTAATTATCACATGTTCTGTATCTTTATTTCCATGAGACGTAATAGGAACAAATATGCAACATAAAAGAGATGTGCTTCCGCCCAACGTTGCATAAATAAGATGGCATGTCAAAACTATTAAAATGAATCAAACCTGTAACCTTAACAGATGAGGTCATTATGTCTACTCAACAAACAGATTTTATAAATCCTAACCCTTACTTGACTAATAGTATATATCCGTAAATCACATAATGTCCACGACTGAGCTGGAATCATAACGACATTCAAGACCGGAGTGATTCCGCTTCTACTTGGCACCGCAAGTATATCGGTGCTACAAGTAAGGTTGTGTACTAATTTAGTCAAGATACGAAAACTATGAGCCTACGTTTAAACTAAATCCTGTTTTGTTCAAAAGACAGTAGGCTCTCCCCAAAGAGGCACACCTGTGCAAAAAGACCCATAGCATCTTGCAGCATTTCTCCCTACCTTTTAGCGTGTAACAACGTCTAAGGGGTCTCGATGTCCCGGAAGTAATGGTCCAGGTTGGTCGACAGGTCTACGTATCTACATCTTTAAAAAAACAAACATCGAAGGCAGACTAAAGGTGTAGTCGGTACTTTAACGTGCAACTGCCACCATCTTTGTATGTCCCGCAATGTGTACTTTTACATCAAATTTAGGTAAAAAAATATCAAAACATTTAGATAGCTGCAGCTTTTTAAAGCTTGTTGTCACTTATAGTTTGACCCAAGGAAACATCTCGGAAGGAGTCTGTATCCTGTCATTTAGAAATGTTGAAACCAACGAAAGGTACAAATGATGTGAACTAAGTATATAACACATCCATGATGGCTACCTGTTTGTCAGTAGATACAACGTAATGTGAGCCTCCATGACCCCAAAGGAGGAGAGGAAAAAGGGCAAGCCAACCAATTTTGGAATGTAAGAATAGTTATTATTTGTAAATGGACTGGAGACAGCAAAATATATATAGATAGAACAGATGTGGCGAAAGGGTACCCAAACCATTTTCTTGAAGTGTACTGGGAAGTGACATCACATCTAACATATGTATTTGAGATCATATTCTAAAGAAAAAGTTGACAATTCAGATATAGCCATATTCAACTTTTTCTGTACACCCTCCCCATTCAATTTCAAGGACTAGTATAATGTAAAAAGGGTCAACATTCATCCTTTGTTTCATCATTTACACTATGGGCTCGTGACAATTTTTTCTTCTTCTATTTCTTGGAGGGAAGCACACAACTAATACCAACATCAACAACAATGTTCAGTTAGAATCACTTCTTTGCATATAACGCATGTGCTAAATGATCTACACCATGATTTTTGCACGAGGGGAAATTAAAGGTTTCTCTTTCTTCCTAGAGATTTGACATCAATATGCACTAATATTTTCTATTGTGTTGACAAAAAGTGTTTGTCTTTAGAACATGTTATAAATGAATGTAATTGTATATATATGATTACAGCCTTGAAGAAGTCACTGCAGCATGAAAAACTTGTCAGCTCTTTTTCCTGTTTTTAATACACGCTACGCTCTACAACCATCTGGCTTTTGTCGTCAATTGAAGAATGAATAATCATGTGAATATGAAAGAATAAGAGGACTCGAGACTGTTCTTTTCTGACTGCTGTTGGGAGTGCTTTGGTACTATGGTTTTTCATGTTTGCACGGAGGTACTTGTACTAATGTGTTTCATGCATCCATGGTAGTAGGGTGCATATGTACTAAGATAGCACCAATTTCATAATTTTTCACATTTTCTTACAATTGTGGCAGATAACATAAGAGGTGCGGTCGATAAATCCAGTACTACCTGCTCCAATTTCAACTTAAGATATATTCCATTCCTATTTTCATCTCCCTCCTAGTACATTCAGTTAACAGTTACACTCTGAAGAATAAAGATGTTTAATACCGAACTCCATGTGTATCATGATTATTACATGCATCCAGGCTGGGGAGGCTGATACAGCATGTGATGAGATAGGAGATTCCTCTCCTGGAGAGTTTTCCATGGTCCAGTAAACTGCTCGTGTGTGCCAAATGTGCCTCAGTCGGAGTGAAAAATAAACAGTTGGTATATCTGGAGTCAAAGCGCCACTCCAGCCAGTGCTATAACTGTAAAGAAAGTGAAGAGCTTACAGAAAGTTTGTTTGGTGTCGGCGAGAAATTTGCTGGTAAAGTCAAGACAAGATATACTGCACCACAGTCTAAAACTGAGCTGTCATTAATGTAGTACCACAAGCGCTAAAGGCAGTGCTAGCCGAGTGAAAGGAAGCTCTAGATCAGGTACAATGCAAAGAAGTGAGAGTGGTGATGATCGCGTGGATGAAATAAAGTCACTAGTCACCGCCAAAGAAGAAGGCAGCGCATCGCAGAGAGCAGGCAAGATGACCCAAAAGTTAGCACACAGCTAGTGCTTAATGAAGGAGCAGGTCTAAGTGGACCACAGATGATGCAAGAGCCGGCTCCACTCTCGACAGCAGAAAGTTCTCCATTTTATGATGCTGCCGCATTCCAAAAACCACTGCCTTCCTTCGATACAGCCAAAAAGCAGAATATTGGCAACAGATGGACTGCTTAGATCGAATCCTTTGATGATTTCATTGATGCGCTGCAAGAAACAAATGACAAAAAGATCATTAAATATCTAAAGAATTTTTTCAGGTGGAGGAGCAAAAGAAGTGATAAAGAAAATACCACACAGTGATGAAGTGACACACCGTCAAATCAAAGAAGCGTTAAACACCAAGATCAATCCAATGCCAAATATTGACTATGAAAGGTACATTTTCAGTCAAGAAAACCAGAAAGCTAATGAAACGATGGATGAGTTCATAGAAAGCCTTCATTCGCTCATCAAGCATTGTAAGTTCAACAAGTTCTATGATGAAGAGGCCATGCATCTCAGACTAATAGATGGTTGTCTCTCTGATTCCTTCAAAGGACAAATGCTGAAAGAGACATTCAGCTTGGAGTGAGTACTCATGGCTGCTAGAGCAGAAGTGTTAGAAATGGGGGTCTCTAGTTGGCAGAGGTAGGTACCTTTGTCCAAATAGGGGCCCTTGCTTCTGGTCAGGGTAAGGGGTATACACTCCTAAAATAACCCCTGCTCACCCCCTTGGTAGCTTGGCACGAGCAGACAGGCTTATCTCAGAGGCAGTATGTAAAGCATTTGTGAACACATACAGTAACACAGTGAAAACACTACAAATGGACACCACACCAATTTAGAAAAATAAGTAATCTTTATCTAAACAAAACCAAACGACAAAAAATCCACAATACAGTATTAAAAATAAGACTTTCAAATGGTAGAAATAGTTCAGTTCAATGTAAGTTGTAAATGCGACACTTTTCCAACAAAGTACCTTAGATGCGTCACGCAAAACAAACAAAAGGGTCGCAGGGAAGGTGATGCGTCAGTTCCTTGCTTCGGGGGAGGTGATGCGTCGGTTCCTTACTGCAGCACAGGGGAGGTGATGCCTCGGTTCCTTACCGGAGAGGAGGGGATGCGTCGGTTTCTTACTGCGTTCCGGTTACGATGCGACAAGATGGCGCGACGATCCGGTGCGTTCTGATCATACCACCGTTTCATCTCTTCCTGGCTGGCTTCCAGATTCGCCTGAGCGAGTTGTCTGAAACGCCTAGTCTCGTGTCTGAAGGCCAGCATGTAGCTATATACATCCTGGGCCGGTTTACTGGGAGCTTTCTCCCAGCCTTCTTTCACCAGACTCAGAGGTCCTCTCACACGATGGCCGTACAGCAGTTCAAAGGGACTGAACCCTAAGGACTTCTGTGGCACCTCTCTGTAAGCAAACAGAAGGCATGGCAAGAGGACGTCCCACTTACGCCTCATGGGTTCCTCAAGACCCATAATCTTGCCCTTCAGGGTCCGGTTGAATCTCTCAACCAGCCCATTACCTTGGGGGTGGTAAGGAGTGGTGAACTTATAGGTTACAACGCACTCCTGCAACAGGGACTTCATATACTTAGATATGAAGTTGGTACCACCGTCTGACACCACCTCTCTGGGGAACCCCACAAGGGAGAAAATCCCCATCAACGCACAACCCACCATGGGGGCTGTCACAGTCCGGAGAGGGATGGCTTCTGGGTACCGGGTGGCATGGTCCACCAAGACCAGGATGAACCTGTTGCCCATGGCTGTCTTGGGATCCAGAGGCCCCACAATGTCAATGCCCACCCTTTCAAAGGGGATGCTGACCACAGGGAAAGGTTGGAGAGGAGCCTTGTGCTTCCTCCCACTCTTACCACTTGCCTGGCAAGTCTGACAAGTCCTACAATGAGTATCTGAACTCTTGCGCATTTGGGGCCAGTAAAAGTGGGTGACAAGCCTTTCAAAGGTCTTGTCTTCCCCCAAATGTCCTGCTAAAGGCACATCATGAGCCAAACCCAGTAGGAAGGCTCTGAAGCACTGGGGTACCACCAGCACACGGGCTGACCCAGGCTCAGCAACCATAGGCTCGCTATACAGGAGACCATTCTCCCAGTAAATCCAATGTGATCCAGACTGATCACCTGCTGCCTGGTTTTCAGCCTGTTGCCACAAACCCACACGAGAAGGGCACTTCTTCTGCTCCTTGCAGAACTCTTCCCTGGAGGGGCCTCCTTCCTGCTGCCAATGGGTCAGCTCAGGCAGGTCCACCAGTTCAGCTACTTGTTCCCCTGTACACTCCAGGGCATCCCCCTCAAAGTTTGCCTCCTCCTGGACCATGGGAACCTCGGGGGCTGGTTTCCCGTGCCCCCTGCCTCTTCTCTTTAAGGCAGGTATTTGGGCCACTCTTTCAGGCTCCAGGTCCTCTTGAATGCCCTTACCGGCTGCTATTCACCGAATAGTCACACATGCCCACTCAGGCAGACCCAACATCTCTAAATGAGACCTCCGCTCCACCTTCGCCCAAGGGGAGCTCTCCAAATCCTTGCCTAGCAGACAGTCAACAGGCATGGCTTGCCTCACAGCTACTTTCAAGGTACCTGAGACCCCCCACACTCAAAGGGAACTTGTGCCACTTTGCAGAGGCACTCTGTGTTGTCAGACACCAGCCGACAACTGACAGCTGTCACACTGGTTCCGGTGTCTCTCAGAGCCTCCACACTATGGCCATTGATGGTCACCCCTGCCTGTATTTTTTGTGTTATCAGGCAGATGAGCCCTAGGGACCCTCTCACTGTCTCTTAAAGAGACCAGGGACATCTCTGCTGGACCGCACCCACCTTGGGCACCCATCTCCTCCCCCAAGGCTACACTAGCCATTTTCCTGAGTGGTGCACCAGTGGGTGCAGTGGTCACTGGTTTAGGACACTGAGGATCTCTCCTGAAGTGACCCACCTGACCACAGCTAAAACAGGTTTTGGGACCCTTCTGCACAGGCTTACCTGGCTGGATCTATGGTCTTTTGTCAGCAGGAGGCTGGGAACCCTTACCTTGGTTCCCTTGGGGATTACTTTGGGGCCCTTTTTGGAACTCCTTTTGTTTACCCTTGTCCCCCCCACTCTTCTGCTGGGGACCCTGCCCACCTTTGGCGGAGTCTCCCAAAGACCCTTGTGGACCCTGGTACTGACTCAGCGGTCCGCCTCCACAGCAAGCTTCCTGGGATCAGTCAGTTTACTATCAATTAGGTGCTGGCGTAGCTCTGGAAAACAACTACTGGACAAGTGCTCCCATGCAATCAAATCATAGCGCGCCTGAAAATCATTTGCCTTGCTACCCTTCACCCAACCATCCAATGCCCTGCAAAAAAAAGACACATATTCCACCCAGGTGCTAGACTCCAGCTTTTTGCAATTTCTAAATTTCTGCCTATAAAGCTCTGGGGTCAACCCAAACCTAGCTACTAAGGCTGCCTTCATGGGGGCATAGGACACCTGATCCTCAGTGGGCAATGCTAGCAAGGTTTCCATTCCTTCACCCATGAAGCGGCCCCACAACCCCGCTCCCCAATCTTTCTCAGGGATTCTATGGGACATCATGGCTACCTCATAAGCCTTAAACCACTGCCTGATGTCCTCATGCTTCTGGAAATCCTTAATCACATCCTTGGCAATATACACTTTTCCTTCTACAGGCACTGACGGTGTGCTGCCACCAGAGGGAGTGATCTCTAAGCGCTTTGACTTCAGCTCCAGCTCCCTCAACACTCTGTCATGCTCTAAAAGCATCTTCTTTTCCTCCATGGCCAATCTCTTGCTCTCCAACTCCAATTTCTTATTTTCTATGTCACCCTGGCTCCCCAGTTTGAGCTTAGCAAGCTCCATCTCATGCACTCTGCTTTTCTCCCTGTCCTCCAACTCTTCTGGAGACAGACCCTTTGAAGACACACTGCTGCCCTCCCTGGGAGGCACTCCCCCACCAGTTAGGTCAACTAACCCATCTTGCTGCCCTTCTAAATTCTCCCCCTCCACCATAGGATCCTCGGTCTGCCCACTGGCATTCCTTGCTTCCAACCAGGCCCTCAGCGCCTTTTGGAACTCCTCCTTCCTGGTGAGGCCTTTTATGGAGATTTTACATTTTTGCAGATGGTTTTAAGCTGTGACACAGTGTAGGTATCAACCCTCTCCTCTTCAAATTCAATATCAACAGATGCAATGGAACCTTGTTTGCTCATGGTGAAAATTGGCAGTTCTCAAGATGCAAAGAATTCCAAGGAAAAAAATTCTACCAAAATGTATGTGGTTGCATAATGGTCTGCACTCACTAGTAGTATACACCAATCACTGTATGTAAATCACAAATGCAAGTCCAGCATCCTCACCGCTGACCACCAATGTTAGAAATGGGGGTCTCCAGTTGGCAGAGGTAGGTACCTTTGTCCAAATAGGGGCCCTTGCTTCTAGTCAGGGTAAGGGGGATACACTCCTAAAATAACCCCTGCTCACCTCCTTGGTAGCTTGGCACGAGCAGACAGGCTTATCTCAGAGGCAGTGTGTAAAGCATTTGTGAACACATACAGTAACACAGTGAAAACTCTACAAATGGACACCACACCAGTTTAGAAAAATAAGTAATCTTTATCTAAACAAGACCAAACGACAAAAGTCCACAATACAGTATTAAAAATAAGACTTTCAAATGGTAGAAGTAGTTCAGTTCAATGCAAGTTGTAAATGCGACACTTTTCCAACAGAGTACGTCACGCAAAACAAACAAAAGGGTCGCAGGGAAGGTGATGCATCAGTTCCTTGCTTCGGGGGAGATGATGCGTCGGTTCCTTACTGCAGCGCAGGGGAGGAGATGCGTTGGTTCCTTACCGGAGAGGAGGTGATGCGTCGGTTTTTTACTGCGTTCCGGGTATGATGCGACAAGATGGCGCCTCGATGCGATGTGACGATCTGGTGCGATGCGTCAAAATGGCGGCTCGATGCTATGCGATGATCCGGTACGATGCGTGCACGTTTGCAGCCGCACGGCAGGTGCTGCAACGGTCTTCTCAGGGATGCGTCGGGTCCGGTGTGGATGCGGCGCACTTCTTCCTGGTTGCTCGGCGAGGTGTCGGAACCAAGTGCGGATGCGGCACGCTTCTTCCCCGTGATGCGCCAGGAATCGGTGCAGATGTGACACGCTTCTTCTTGTTGCGTCGATCTTCCAGCTCCCAGTGACAAACAGTCTCCAGAGGTCCTAAACAGCAGCAGGCACCTCTTTGCAGGCTAGAATTCCCAGCAAGGACATTCAGGGGAGCTGGTGGTGAAGTCTTTGTGTCCCTGAGACTTCAGAATAGGAGGCAAGCTCGTTTTCAAGCCCTTGGAGATCTTTTCTTCAAGCAGGTGACAAAGCAAACAGCAAAGTCCTTCTTCTCCTTTCCTTGGCAGCAAGCAGCCACTGCAGGCCAACCCCAGACAGCAAACAGCACAGGGGCAGTATTCCTCTTTCAGCTTATCTGGCTCTTCTCCTTGGCAAAGGTTCCTCTTGATTTCCCAGAAGTGATCTAAAAGTCTGGGTTCCCCTTTTTATACACCAAAATCCTTTGTTCTCTGAAGGCAGAGAGTGTCCGTACTCAGCCAAAACCAGTTCTGTCCCCACTGGTGCAGCTTCCTGGCAGGAGGTGGAGACAGCATTGTTGAAGGCAGACCAGGTCCATTCAGGTGAAAGGAAATCTCCTCCCCCTACTCTAAATTCAACCCAGGTCCCATTCAGCCCAGCCCTGACTCATCAGACTTCTGGAGCCACAGCCCTCTCCCAGCTCCTGTCACTCACAAGCCAGAAATGCAATACACAAACCTAGCAGAGGCATACTGGATGGTTAGGCAAGAAAATACCCACTTTCTAAAAGTGGTATTTTCAAACACAGAATGTAAAAATTACGCTCACCAAAAGATGCACTTTAACATTCTGAGTTCAGGCATACTAAACTTTATTTTCCAATCTTGTTCCTAGGGCCAGTTATGTTTATAAGATGTTATAAACTAACTGCCCATTCTGGCCTATGGGAACAGATAGACTTGCAATAGTGAAAAACGAAATTGGCAGTATTTCACTATCAGGACATGCCACACACATCAGGGCATGTCCTACCTTTCACATACAATGCACCCTGCCCACCGGGGGTACCTTGGGCCTACTTTAGGGGTGACTAACATGTAGAAAAGGGAAGGTTTAGGGACTGGCAAGTGTGTGCACTTGCCAAGTCGACATGGCAGTCCCAGTCTGCACACAGGCTCTGCAATGGCAGGCCTGAGTCACATTTTACAAGCCACTTCTGTGGGTGGCACAACTAGTGCTGCAAGCCCACCAGCAGCATTTGATTTACAGGCCCTGGGCACACGTGGTGCACTGTACTAGGGTCTGGCAAGTAAATCAAATAACCAATCATGGAGTCACTAATCCATAACAACAATTTAAACAGGGAGCACTTGCACTTTGGCACTGAACAGCAGTGGCAAAGTGCCCAAAAGCATCTAGACCAGCAAAAACATAGCAAAAACATAGGAGGCAACAGCAAAAAATGGAAGGGAGACCCACGCCAATGGTGCCAGGTCTAACAGGAAGAAAGAGCTCCCAGAGAAGCTACTAACATGGAGGCCAGAATGGGCAAGAACGAATCAGCACTGAGGGTGACAAGTAAGCTGAAACACAAGGTAGAAGGCCACAAAGTAATTTCTCCAAAGAAAAAGAATCTGTGTTTTCGATGTGGATTTTCCTTTCTATATGTAGGTAAACGTTCAACATTGGACAAGTATGCAAAGGCTGCGGGAAAAAGAACCCTTTTGTAATAGTTTACAAAGCGAGAGAACGGTCAAGTGTGTCACGTCCAGAAAACAAAATGGATGCCAGAAAGTTCCAGAGACGTCCCAACCAGGCCTACAAGGCTAACCAACAACATCAGTTGAGGCAAGTAGAAATGGAACGAGGTCGATTGTTGTCAAATTCCTTGTCTAAAAATGTGTCACCTGTCATTGTCAAGCGATAGTGAGGAAGATGGGTGGGCAATGTCATTTTCGACCACTGGTCGACATCCACATGTAGGATTAGATTCTTACAAGGAAGAATGCCAGTCAAAAATAGATCGACAAGTGAAAGTGCGAAATTCATTTGGAAATTGTCTGAAAATCACACTTAACGTGAATGGGTTCACCATACTTTTTAGCATAGACAGCGGTGCATTGATAAACATTGTGCCAGTAGAAAAGTACAATTAACTGTTTCCTATGCGCTGTTTAACCCCGTCAAAAACCAAAGTGTTTATGTGGGCTGCTTCAAGGCCACTACAAAGTCAAGGGTCATTTTTAACAACTGTGAAGCATAAAAAGACGAAAGTACAGGCACCAATTCATGTCCTACAAGGCACGTCATCGAGTGTGTATTTATTCAGTTTCAGTACTGCTGTTGACATCAGGCTAATTTCTGTAAATTACAATGTCAATGCTTATCATGAAATAGTGAAACAGTTTCCAGCCTTGTTTCATGTACTAGGAGGACTTAAGACCATGAAAATGCAACTTCACATAATGTTGCTTAATGACATCATTGAATTGCATTTAATTCACAAGAGGCTATATTTTTTGTTTTTGTATTTATAAAGCGCAACACTCTTCCCAAGGGATATCACGGCGCTAGGATAGACGAAAATCTGTTTAGGGAGAATCTAGTGGCATGAGACATAAACTATCTGGACTTGACCCTAAACCCGTGAAGCATCAGAGCTTAAGCCCTGAAAAACGACGTTTTCATCCTCTTTTTGAACTTCATATGTTTGTCAATGATGCGAAGCTCCAACAGGAGTTTGTTCCAGTGAGTAGCCGCCAAATAGGAGAAAGAGCGACCTCCAGCTCTTGTTTTTTTTATGCGTAAAGTTTTAGCTAGGGTGTGATTGCATGAACTAAGGTCTCGCGGGGGGACATAGAATTCCAGTTTGTCGTGCAGGATTGTAGGTCTGAATTTGTAAAGGGCCTTATGCGCATAGCTTTGTAGTTGGAACTTGGCTCTTTGCCTCATAGGCAACCAATGAAGCTCTTTCAGGCAGCTTGAAGCAGAACTATACTCGTTCCTATTGCAAACAGTATTGGCAGCTGCATTTGGAATGACTTTTAAATGGGAAAATAGTCGGCCATACCAACATAAAGTGCATTTCCATAGTCTAAACTGCTGGTCAGTAAGGCCTGAGTGATTGTTTTTCTCCAATTTAGGGGAATCCAAATAAAAAGTCTCCTCAGTAGTTTTAGCATGGCAAAACTCGGACTTGGTCTTAACGTGTTGTCTACCAAGAATCCAAGATTTTTTACAACATGTTTGGGCTCAGGAGCGGTGCCTAATGATTGGGGCCACCAGGTTGTGTCCTAGAATAACTGTGCGCTGCCAAAAAGCAGTATCTCAGATTTCTAAGCGTTTAATTTCAAACAGTGGTCAGACATCCAACCTGCGGTTTCTGAGAAGCAGTTACTTAAGTTACTCATGGTGTTCTCATATTTTCCCTTGAAGGTTATTAACAACTGCATATCATCAGCATAGAACCAGGTGTTAAAACATCATTTCCTGCCAATTGTGGCCAAAGGGGAGACATAGGCATTAAAAAGAGTAGGGCTGAGGGAGGCTCCCTGCGTAACGCCACACTCTATTGTTTTGGGGCTGGAGGAAAAAGAGCCCATTTGTACTGCCTGAGTTCTGTTATGCAAAAATTATTTAAACCAATGAAGCTTTTTAAATTGAAGCCTTTTTTCGTATAAAGTTCTCAATAGGAGATTGTGTGACACAGTGTCAAAAGCCGCCAACAAGTCTAAAAGGATCAGGGCCGCAGTTTTATTGTGGTCCAGCGAGAGTCTTATATTATCTAAAACAGCTAACAGTGTAGCCTCAGTACTATTAGAGGCCCTAAAGCCCGTCTGTGAGGGGTCCAAAAGATCATTCATCTCGAGATAATCAGAAAATTGCCTATTAATCAATCTCTCCAAAACTTTGGCCAGGTATGGAAGTTGGGAGATTGGTCGATAATAGATTTCTCACGTTAATACCAATTTTTTTTGCCAGAGCGGACACAATTGCTTGTTTCCATGATTCTGGGAATACAGCTGTATCCAGCGATTGATTGAAAATTTGTGTGACGTAAGGGCAGAAAACAGTTATCAGTCGAGAAAAAATGAACTGTAGACAGGGGTCGAGCGGAGATCCTGATTTAACCCCTGACATTGCCTTGGCAATTTGTTTTTCGGATAGAGGTACAAAATTACCTAAGTGGGATTGAGCACCAGGATGAGGTTCATGGATTTCCCAGTCAGAACTCTCTGAGATAGGCTGCTTTTTAAAAGTAGAGTAGATTTGGGTTATTGTATCGACAAAACAATTGCTGACTTTCTCGCAGTTGTCTGCTGACGCATTCAAGGTTTGTGACATACCCACTGGCTTACTCAATTCCTTCACTATTTTGAATAGTTCTTTATTTGAGTTACTGTTTGCTTCGATTCTTTTTCCAAAGTATGTCTTCTTAGCATGTTTAATAGCTGTGTGATAATTCTTTGACTCTGCCCTATAGGCTAATTTATCGTCCTTATTTTTGCTGATTCTCCATTTATGTTCTAGAGATTTGCATTATTTTTTGGGAGTCTTAGGTCAGAGGAATACCACTTTTCTGAGGGTGATTTCCTTATGGATTTATTTACTATCTTGGGAGCACATAAATACAGTGTGCAAGTTATTGCTGAATTTAGTATATCAACTATTGTCTGGACTGGAACTGTCTTTAAGTTAATTTGATCTCTTAAAGGAAAATAAGAGGCAAACAATTCGGGAGTGTTAAACCTGGCTTTTCCAGCGCCTTTATCCCCAGACTTTTTGCTTTTTGGCCTCCTGTTTTTGTTGGTTTCATGACTTTGGGCGCTTTACCACTGCTGATCAGTGGTAAAGTGCATATGCTCTCCCAGTAAATTGTATTTATGGATTGGTGATTCCATGATTGGCATATTTGATTTACTGGTAAGTCCCTAGTACAGTGCACTGTGTGTGCCCAGGGCCTGTAAATCAAATGCTGCTAGCGGGCCTGCAGCACTGATTGTTCCACCCACATAAGCAGCTTGTAAATGTAACTCAAACCTGCCACTGCAGTGTCTGTGCACAGTTTGGTACTGCCATGTTGACCTGGCAAGTGCACCCACTTGGCATGCCCTAACCTTCTGTTTTCTTACATGTAAGACACCCCTAAGGTAGGCCTAAAGTACCCCTGTGGGCAGGGCGCAGTGTATGTGAAAGGTAGGACATGCCCTGCTGTTTGTGGCATGTCCTGATAGTGAAATACTAACAATTTTGTTTTTCACTATTGAAAGGCTATCTGTCCCATAGGATAGAATGGACGTTTATTTATAACATCTTATAAATATAACTTTGCATTGGGACAAGATAGAAAGGTGGAGTTTAGTATGCCTGAACTCTGAATATAAAAATGCATCTTTTGGTAAAGATGATTTTTATATTGTGTGTTTGAAATTACCACTTTTAGAAAGTGGGTATTTTCTTGCTTAGCCACCCTGAGTGCCTCTGCTGGTTTGTGTATTGACTGTCTGGCCTTAGAGTGCCAGGGGCTGGGGATGTGCATTCTCTCAGACAGCCACCGGGGGGGGGGGGTGTCCTGCCTTTCCTGAATGATTCAGGGCTGGGTTGAATAGATCTTGGCTGCATTCAGAGTAGGGGGAGGCGTTCTCACTAGCACCTGAATAGTCCCAGTCTGCATTTAGAGTGGTGGGAGGAGATTTCCCTTGTACCTGAATAGGCCCTGTCTGCCTTACACAATGCTGTCTCCACCTCCTGCCTGAAAAGATTCAGCACTCCGTCCATCATCTCCTTTTGTTTGCTTTGTTCACCCTAAGTCGGCAGGGTATGCCCAAATATGGGTCCCTTGCTCACTTTGCCACTGGATTCAAGCCAACCTGGCTGATGAGGGGTGTTACCCCGAAACCGGTCCCAGGATGCTTGTTTTCAGTTCAGGGAAGACATGGCTTGGCAGTTCGGGCTGGACTGTTCCCATGAGGCACAGGGTCAAGACTGATTTGCATATAGCTGTGTCTGAACTGGGGTGGCAAAGTGAGTTAAAGAACGATGATGGATTCAACCCAGATCTGTGACTGGGGGTGAGTGTCTGAAAAGTTTCAGCACTCCGTCCATCATCTCCTTGTGTTTTCTTTGTTCATCCTAAGTTGGCAGGGTATGCCCAGACGTGGGTCCCTTGCTCACTTTGCCACTGGATTCAAGCTAGCCTGGCTGATGAGGGGTGTTACCCTGAAACCGGTCCCAGGATGCTTGTTTCCGGTCCAGGGAAGACATGGCTTGGCAGTTCGGGCTGGACTGTTCCCATGAGGCACAGGGTCAAAACTGATTTGCATATAGCTGTGTCTGAACTGGGGTGGCAAAGTGAGTTAAAGAATGATGATGGATTCAACCCAGATCTGTGACTGTGGGTGAGTTTCTGAAAAGTTTTACCACTCCGTCCATCATCTCCTTGTGTTTGCTTTGTTCGCCCTAAGTTGGCAGGGTATGCCCAGACGTGGGTCCCTTGCTCACTTTGCCACTGGATTCAAGCTAGCCTGGCTGATGAGGGGTGTTACCTTGAAACCGGTCACAGGATGCTTGTTTCTGGTCCAGGGAAGACATGGCTTGGCAGTTTGGGCTGGACTGTTTCCATGAGGCACATGGTCAAGACTGATTTGCATATAGCTGTGTCTGAACTGGGGTGGCAATGTGAGCTAAAGAACGATGATAGATTTAACCCAGATCTGTGACTGGGGTTGAGTGTCTGAAAAGTTTCAGCACTCCGTCCATCATCTCCTTGTGTTTGCTTTGTTCGCCCTAAGTTGGCAGGGTATGCCCAGACGTGCGTCCCTTGCTCACTTTGCCACTGGATTCAAGCTAGCCCGGCTGATGAGTGGTGTTGCCCCGAAACTGGTCCCAGGATGCTTGTTTCCAGTTCAGGGAAGACATGGCTTGGCAGTTCGAGCTGGACTGTTTCCATGGGGCACATGGTCAAGCCTGATTTGCATATAGCTGTGTCTGAACTGGGGTAGCAAAGTGAGCTAAATAACGATGATGGATTCAACCCAGATCTGTGACTGTGGGTGAGTTTCTGAAAAGTTTTACCACTCCGTCCATCATCTCCTTGTGTTTGCTTTGTCCACCTCCTGCCGGGCATCTGCACCAAAGAGGACAGAACTGGTCTTGCCTGGGCAAAGAGCTTCTCTGCCACCAGAGAACAAGGGAATTTGTTCTATAAAAAGTTGAGCCCAGACCCCTGAATTTTAGATTACTGCTAAACTAAGGAACCTGCCAGGAAAGAGAACTGGGAAAGCTGGAGGAGTACTGCCCCTGTGCTGTGTGCTGTTTGGGTTGGCCTGCAGTGGTTGCTTCTGTCTTGGGCAGGGAAAGGACTCGGCTGTGCTTTCATCAATCTGCTGTTAGAGTTTTCTGCAAGGGCTTGAAGTAGAGCTTGCCTCCTGTTGGAAGTCCCAGGAATAGAAAAGACTTTAGAGATTACTTTTTACTTCAAGAGGAACCTTTGCCACGAAGAAGAGCTGGAAGAAGCTGGGGGAGGAGTACTGCCTCTTTGCTGTGTGCTGTCTGGGGTTGACCTGCAGCATCTGTTTCTGCCAAGGAGAAGAACTGTGTGTGTATCCTGCTTGAGAAGTGTCTCCAAGGGCTTGGAAGTGGAGCTTGCCCCCTGTTCAAGAGGTCTCAGGAACAGCAAAGACCTCACCATCCTTCAAGCCACCCTCTCTGGAACCGCTGGTTTCAGTCGCCACAGAAGAAAAGGGCAACCGACTCTGTCACCGAGTCCGCTACAGGATTCCGTGTCCTAAAGGCCCCGCAGAAGGCACCACCGCACTTCGCACTGCATATTGGTCTCACTGACGCCGTCTGGATGATTGTCACCGAGCCGTTGCTTGCACCACGTCCTGTGGGCACCGCACTCCCCACTGCCTCATCTTACCCTCACCCTGCCTGGACGTCACCGACACCGTTGCTGCCAGACCGCTACATCGACCGGCTCTATTGCCTGCACCGCAACCTGCCAGCACCCCATCGACCACCGCCTCACCCTGCATCGTAAGCCTTGGGCTCACCGACACCATCTGGACGACTATCACCAACCCACTGCCTGTACCGCATCGTGAGGGTACCGCACCCTGCATCGCTTCCATTTGTTTGCAACGCAACCACAACAGTTGCCCTTGACCGACTCGCACCAACGTGTTGGCCGCAATGAGTGAAGGTACTATTCACGAGTCTGTCAACGCTTTAGCTGGCCTGTAACCGACGCGGTCGGCTGGAACTGTTATACTTTGTTGTTTCAGCATTGAGGTAGACCCAGACAGAGCTACCGACTTGGAGGAACTGTGTTTTTCAGCTATTTCTGCAATTTAAAGGTTATCTTGCAAAGTAACTATTTTTACAGTATTGTATTGTGGATTTGTATGGTATTTGGTCTTGTTTTGGTTGAGATAAAGGTTACTTATTACTTATCTTTCTAAACTGGTGTGTTGTCCATTTGTAGTGTTTTCACTGTATTACTGTAAATGCTTTACACACTGCCTCTGAGATAAGCCTGTCTGCTCATGCCAAGCTACCAAGGGGGTGAGCAGGGGTTATTTTAGGAGTGCATCCCGCTTACCCTGACTAGGAAGAAGGGTCCCTACTTGGACAAAGGTACCTACCTCTGCCAACTAGAGACCTCCAATTCTAAAAGGGAGTTATAAGATTCCAGTGTCTTTTAATCCCAGTCAGGGGTATACTCGGGCTGATTTTATTGACCGGTAGGGTGAGAGTAAAATTAATTAGAGAATGATCAGTCCAAGTAAGGGGCTCTAGTTCTGCAACCTCTATAGATTCAATGTTGCAAAATAAGAGGTTGAGTGTACGCCCAGCAACATGAGTGCGTCCATTAACCCATTGTTTGAGTTGTAAAATCTGCATATCACCCTTTTAATTGTTTGCCCATATTGCCATCCCTATTTTCATAGTGGATGTTAAAATCACATATGACTAAAAAGTGATTATGTTTCAGACAAAAGGGAAAAAATTGTGCCAATAATTTAGCACTAAATTAGGGCTTGTAACCAGGGGTTTATAAATAACTGATCTTACGAACATTTTTTGTTCCCCACTGGAGACCTGGAATGCTAGAATTTCATGATCTCCTAGTAGTGTTACTGGTTCAAGAAGGCAGGTGAAACGATCTGTAAAAATAATGGCTGTTCCCCCTCCCTTCCGCCCCTTTCTATCACATTTTAGCAATTTATAGCCAGCAGGAAGAGCTGAGGCGATTTCAGGGGAATTGTTATCATCTAACCAAGTTTCAATAAACTGCAGAGAAAGAACTTGAGACACTATTACAACATCACATCATTGAGCGATCCACTGGTCTGACACGATGGGTGTCCCCTATAGTGGTAGTGCCAAAGAAGAATAGCAGAGGAGATGTGCACATCTGCGTTGATATGCCCCAAGCTAACAAGGTCATGGAAAGAGAACGAAATCCAGGTCCGCATATTGCTGACATGATTACGCAGCTGAATGGAGCTAAAGTCTTTTACCATCTTGATTTGAACAAAGGGTATCTCCAAAGAAAATGTGCAGGTACATTGCTACCATTTCCACTCATGTTGGTTTATTTAGATATAAAAGACTACATTTAGGAATGTCATCAGCTACAGAACTTTTTCAGGATGTCATTCTGTGCATAATACAGCCAGTCACAAATGCTTTAAATTATAGTGATGATATACTAGTTTTTGGGCCACACGAAAGGAACATGATAAATCTCTTACACAAATGTGTTGTACACTTGCTGATGCAGGTCTCACTTTAAATGCCGCAAAATGTGAGTTTCATAATACAAACTAAAGTTCTTTGGTCATATCTTTTCTGAAGGGGGAACAGCTCCAGATCCAGATAAAGTACAAGTTTTGTCATCTACTTCTTCCCCACAAGATGTAACTATGCTGCAATCCTTCCTTGGTATGGTCAATTACTGTTCAAGATATATACCTGACTTTGCCACTGTTAGTGCCCCATCGAAAGACTTAACGAAATGGAATGTTCCATTTCGATGGTCATGTGAATGTGACCAAAGCTTCAAGAAAAACAAACATGCAATTGAGAATGCTCCTAAAAATGGCATACTTTGATGCAAAACTACAAAGGGAGAGTGATGCCAGCCCAGTGGGGTAAGGTGCCATACTTGCCCAGCACAATGGACATCCTAATGCACCAAGACACATTTTGGCTTATGTTAGCAGGAGTTTGTCACAGATGGAACAAGCTTATTCACAGTCTGAAAAAGGATGTCTCGCTGTGATGTGGGCTTGTGAGCATTTTCATGTGTTACTGTATGGAAAGCACTTTACGATTGTCACTGACCACAAAGCATTACTCATCATTTTCAGCAAACCTAAAGCTAAGAAGCCCCCTTGCATTGGGAGGTGGGGGTTGCAACTGCAGGAGTATGATTATACGATTGTGCATCATCCTGTGAAAATCGAAACCCTGCTGACTACTTCTCATGTGTATCAATACTGCGCCATGGCACCACTTCTAAAGCAGCTGATGCTTATGTTGACTTCAGCGTAAAATACAGTACCCCTGCGGCCTTATCAGTAGAGCAAATCATTGCTACTTTGAGCACCAATAGAGATTTGCTAATACTCGAAGACATTATTACACATCAATTGAGGAGAAAACATTCTCAACCTCTTCCTGATGACCTTGAATACCAGAAATAAAAAGAAAATTGTAGAAAGAACTTCCAGTTAAACCAGAAGACATTATGTTACAGGGGTTGAGAATTGTCATACCTGAGAGCCTGAGACAACAAGTCATTGAACTGGCACATGAGTGTAATCAGTTATTGCCACTAAATGAGCCATATGGGACCGAGTGTGGTTCCCTTGCCTTGATGAAAGAGTTAAAAAGGAATTAACCACGTGTCATTTGTGCAACTGTTTGTCATCCAAACCAACCCTGCATCCATTGAACATGTCTGATCTTCCAAAGCATGCATGGGATAAGATTGAAATTGATTTCTTTAGACCTCCTAATAAGGGACATCATATACTAGTATTTGTTGATGAATACTCCCATTTTCCCCTTGTGGAAGATCTGTTGTCAACCACTCATGAAAAAGTCATTGAGAGATTAGAAAGTATTTTTGCGGCACAGTGTGTTCCTTAGTTGTTAATATCTGACAATGACCCGCCTTTCAATAGTCAATAATTCAAAGATATTCTCAATCATCTAAATGTCAAGCATCAGAAAGTCACAACTCTCTGGCCTTAGAACTGGGGGTCTCTAGTTGGCTGAGGTAGGTACCTTAGTCCAAATAGGGACCCTTGCTTCTAGTCAGGGAAAGGAGGGCCACCCTCTTAGATAACCCCTGCTCACCCCCCGGTAGCTTGGCACGAGCAGCCAGGCTTATCTCCAAGGCAATGTGTAAAGTATTTGCAACCACACTCCCAGTAACACAGAGATAACACAACAAATGGACACCACACTGGTTTTTATAAAAATAGCGGTATCTTTATCAAAAAGAAATACGATGAGACCAAACGATAAATATCCAACATATGCGTATTCGTAATATTTCACTAGGCTGGTTATTAGGCCAACAATCACTTGTAGGTTCTTGCGGTATTAATGAGCAGTTCACGATGATCTAATGCAGTCCTAATGCAATGCTACGCAGTTCGTAATGCAGTTTGTAATGTAGAAATAAAACAGTCCTTAACGCAAGTACTAATGCGAATCATAGAAGCACGTAATAATGCAGTTCGTAATGCAAGTACTAATACGGATCGTAAAGCAAGTAATAATGCAGTTCGTAATGCAAGTACTAATGCGGATCGTAAAGCAAGTAATAAGGCAGTTCGTAATGCAAGTACTAATGCAAATTGTAAAACAAGTACCAATGCAGTTCGGCACCGATCGCGGTGCTTGTGAAGGTCTCTATGCCACTCTTGGCTGACTCGCCGTCAGCGGCTGAAAAAATAAGCCCCCAATACTGTTACGAAGGAAACAACGTACAGCTCCACAATCCGACCCCGGTACTGCCACTCCTCGGCGAGTACGGGCCGCGATACTGACTTGAGCGGAGGCTTGCGCTGCAAAGATGGGAAAGGCCGAGAGCGGTCTCTCGTAGCACGCACTCCGCCCCAGGCGGCGACACACGCATCCTCGCTGAGCGTTACCTGGGGGGTGCAGTCTCTCTCTCCTCTCCTCGCGGCTTGGGCATCATGCTGTGCGGCTTCGGGTTGGCGGTGGCTGCTCCTCGCAGTGAGAGTCGGGCTATCAGGCGACGGCCTCGCAGCTGATTGACTCCCGGCGCGGCTCCGTTGATCTTGGGCAAAGGCAGGCTCGGGCCGGTGGCGGTGATTCCTCACGGCTCCCCCTTGGGACGACGGTCCGGGCGATGGCGATAACGATCACAGCACTTCTGGTCACGCTGTCGATCTAAGCAGGGCGCAAGACTGCTCCAGGGCACACAGTCACGGGGCAAGTCTCACGAAGGTCTCAGGCTGAAAAAAGCACACGCACACAGTGTCGCTGAGACACACCTGGAAACTTTCACCTCACGGCTCCCCCTTGGGACGACGGTCTGGGCCAATGGTGATAACGATCACAGCACTTCTGGTCACGCTGTAGATCGAAGCAGGGCGCAAGACTGCTCCGGGTCACACAGTCACGGGGCAAGTCTCACGAAGGTATCAGGCTTCAACAAGCACACGCACACAGCGTCGCTGAGACACACTTGGAAACTTTTATGTTCCTGAGTTTCCACAACAGGGAGCCAGCTCCTCTCAGGCCCTTGGAGACAAGTTACTTCAGGACACAGCACACAGCAAAGTCCTTTCAAGCAGGGGGACACAGCACACAGCAAAGTCCCTTGTCCTCTCCTTAGTCAAATAAGCAAACTGCAGGCCAGCCCCAGAACACACAGCAAGGACAGTCCTTCTCTTCAGTCTCTTCAGCCGTTTTTCCTTGGCAGAGGTTCCTCTTGATCACAAAGTAGTTTAAATCCTTTTTCAGTCTGGATTGCAGTCTTGAGTTCAGGGGTTTCAGGTCTTACATTTATACCCCTAAATGCCTTTGAAGTCTTTGTATTCAGGGGGGCTCTGAGCCCGGTCCAAACCAGTTCTGGGTGCCTTCCTGCCAGTGCACCTCTTCTTTCTTTGATAGTGGGGGTCTGGGCCTCAGACACTCTGCAGGAGGTGGAGCCATTCCTTTGTGGCAGCAGCACAGGCCTCTTCGCATCAAAGGGGCTACTCCTCCCCCCACACCAAAATGCAGGCCAGCCTGTGCTATCTCAACTACCCCTCTCTGGTGTCAGGACACTCCCCAGACCCTGTCACATCCAAACCCAGACAGGCAATACACAACCAGGCAGAGACACACAGGATGGTTAGGACAAGAAACCAGCCACTTCTAAAAGTGTGGTTTCTAAACACACAATTTAAAAACCATCTTCATAGAAAGATGTGTTATCAAATTCTGAATTCAGGCACGCTAAACTTCATCCCTCCATCTTATGCCTATGAGAAGATATGCTGGAAACATGGGACCCAGCATTCCCCATTCTGTCCTATGGGCAAGATGGCCTTGCAACAGTGAAAAATGAATTTGGCAGTCTTTCGCTGTCAGGACATGGTACACACCTCAGTACATGTCCTAACTTTCACATACACTGCACCCTGCCCAGGGGGGTACCTTGGGCCTACTATAGGGGTGTCTGATGTGCATAAAACGGGAAGGGTAAGGCCTGGCAAGTGGGTGCACTTGTCAGGACAACAAGGCAGTTATCAACTGCGCGCAGGCACTGCAGTGGCAGGCCTGAGATCTCTTTTTAGGGCTACTTGTGTGGGTGGCACAATTAGTGCTGCAGGCCCGCTAGTAGCATTTGCATTACCAGCCCTGGAACACATAGTGCACTTTACTAGGGACTTTACTAGTAAGGCAAACATACCAATTATGGACAACCAATTACCATAACAATTTACACAGAGAGCAAATGCACTTTAGCACTCATCAGCAGTAGTAAAGTGCCCAGAGTCCTAAAACCAACAAAAACAGGTCAGAAACAATACAGGAGGAAGGCAAAAAGTTCAGGGATGACCCTGCAAAAAGGGCCAAGTCCAACACAACCCCCTTCCAGCCAAAACACAGGGTAGACCAATCACTACCTTGATGGGCTTCCCTGCTTTGGGCGATAGAACACGGACCCTGGCCTGCAACTGCAGGGGCATATTCTAGTTCTACGCCAATCTGAACCCAGTTGGATCCCTCTGTCCCTACTCTCAGGGCCCCCTAAGCTAACCCAGGGGGGACCCATCTCCTCACCTGGGGACCCCATCTGTGCAGTGCGTAAACTTACTTTGCTCACAGATGTGTCCACACTGGTAGACAGTACCCACATGGCCAACACAGTGGTGTGGCCCAGTCCACCCTCAAGGTGTGACTCCAGCCCCCCTCCCAGGGGCAACTCTGTCCACCAGGACAACCAGTCACAGTGGCCACTGACAGCTGTCAGTGATGAGAGCCAGGCGTCATGCCTTTCAGGCCTCTCTAACCTCTGTGGTGTCAAAAAGCGGGGGGCAGTAGCCCCAGGTGCCTGGCACCTTTTCTCCACTCTCCCTTCTGCCAAGTCAGGTATGGCATCCTGACACTGGCCCGCCAGCCCTGGGTCTGTACCCTCCAGCTGGACAAGAGACTGGGGTGGGCTCTCCCACACCCTGCCTTCCTCTCTGGACCCATGCACCCTCCCCACTGGAGCGGTGCTACCAGACACCAGAACTGGTGGGATGCTGGTTACAGCAGTCCCCCTCAGTTCCCCTGACACTTTGGGATCCCCCTCAGGAAGTGGCCTCCCGGTACAGACTAGGCTCCCCTCCTGGTGTTCCTCTATGGAACCAACCAGGTTCTGGGACTGGCTATCAGGCACCTTGGGACACAGCCCCCTCCCACTCCTTCTCCTCTGATACAGGACATGGGACCCTACACCCCTTCCACTACATTGGGACCTATCTGGGCTACCACAAACCTCCCCTACCTCACTTGGTTGGGGAAACCCTGAACCACCCTCTTCTGGGTCACTCCCAAAAGCTTCCTCAGACCCTCAGGAATCCACCCAAAGGTCTGCCTCTTGCGCAAGCTCCCTGGAATCAGAGAACTCGCACCCCACCGGGTGTGGGCATAGCTCTGGAAAACAGGGACTTAAAATATGCTCTCAAACAAATGAATCACACAGCCTCCCACAGTTGTTAACCAAGCTATCCTTTGCCTCACCCTCCAGTGCCTCACACAAGTACCCCACACCACTCTCCTGAGATTGGCAAGACAGGGTCTGACTGTCTCCGTCACTCAACCTACACTCTTCTGGGCGGTCTCCACTCACACACACCAAGGTTTCTACCATGGGGGAACCCCTCTCCCTGCACCTCTCATCTAGGGTCAGTAGGGTGTCCCTCTCACCACTAGGAATATGATCCCCTGTGTCAGTTCCCCAGTCTACTTCAGGGACACTGCACACCACTGGAGCTACCTCATAAACCTGAACCCTCTGGTACATGTTAGCCCCCTCCCTCAAGTCAGGCGCCACATCTCTGGGTGTATGTACTTTTCTCTCAGCACTAGACACTACATTTTTGCTGCCACCATCTGAGCTGGACTCCACCTCCAACCCAGCAGAGCTCACTTCCTGAGCTCCACAAGTCTCTTTTGGCTTGGCTGAGACACTCATGTCCTTGAGCCTTTTGAGCTCCAAATCAAGCTCCCTCATTCTTAACTTATGTGCCAAAAGCAATCTCTTTTCCTCCAAAGGGAGAGCGTTCTTGCTCTCCTCTGCCCACCTTTTGCTCTCAATGAGCAACTTCTTCTCATCCGCCTGAGCCTTTAGTTTCAAAACCTCCAACTCACGCTCTCTGACCCTTTGGTTTTCCTCCAGCTCCTCTGGGGAAATGCTCCTCCCGGAATGGTTACTACCAGCCCCTGAGGCTGGTCCTCCCACTGGCAAATCCTGTGGACCAAATCCATTCCCTGGGTCATCCTCATCCACCTCAGCATCACCTGTTTCCTGCGCATCTTTGGCTTCCCACCAGGCCCTCAAGGCCGTTTGCAGCTCCTCCTTCTTGGCGCTACCTTTCATGGGACATCCCAAAGCTCTTCAGAATTGTCTCAATTGATCAACTTTGTAGGTAAGCAATGCCTCAATGTCGAATTCCAATTCTGCAACCTCACTGGCTACTTGACTCCTTTGAGACGTGATGTGTGGCTTAAAGGTCGCTCAAAAATAGAACCAAAAATCAGAAACACAATATGTGGTTGCGTCGTGGTCTGCGCTAAAACTAGTGATGTACACCAGTCACTGTGAGTCAATTGCAAATACAAGTTCAAATCCCCAACCGCTGACCACCAATGTTAGAACTGGGGGTCTCTAGTTGGCTGAGTTAGGTACCTTAGTCCAAATAGGGACCCTTGCTTCTAGTCAGGGAAAGGAGGGACACCCTCTTAGATAACCCCTGCTCACCCCCCTGTAGCTTGGCACGAGCAGCCAGGCTTATCTCCAAGGCAATGTGTAAAGTATTTGCAACCACACTCCCAGTAACACAGTGATAATACCACAAATGGACACCACACTGGTTTTATAAAAATAGCGGTATCTTTATCAAAAAGAAATACGATGAGACCAAACGATGAGAATCCAACATATGCATATTCGTAATATTTCACTAGGCCGGTTATTAGGCCAACAATCACTTGTAGGTTCTTGCGGTATTAATGAGCAGTTCACGATGATCTAATGCAGTCCTAATACAATGCTATGCAGTTCATAATGCAGTTCGTAATGTAGAAATAAGACAGTCCTTAAAGCAAGTACTAATGCAAATCGTAGAAGCACATAATAATGCAGTTCGTAATGCAAGTATTAATGCGGATCGTAAAGCAAGTAATAATGCAGTTCGTAATGCAAGTACTAATGCGGATCGTAAAGCAAGTAATAAGGCAGTTCGTAATGCAAGTACTAATGTGAATCGTAAAACAAGTACCAATGCAGTTTGGCACCAATCGCGGTGCTTGTGAAGGTCTCTATGCCACTCTTGGCTGACCCGCGGTCAGCGGCTGCCAAAATGAGCCCCCAATACTGTTACGAAGGAAACAACGTGCAGCTCCACAATCCGACCCCGGTACTGCCACTCCTCGGCGAGTACGGGCCGCGATACTGACTTGAGCGGAGGCTTGCGCTGCAAAGATGGGAAAGGCCGAGAGCGGTCTCGTAGCACGCACTCCGCCCCAGGCGGCGACACACACACGCTCGCTGAGCATTACCTGGGGGGTGCAGTCTCTCTCTCCTCTCCTCGCGGCTTGGGCATCACGCTGTGCGGCTTCGGGTTGGCGGCGGCTGCTCCTCGCAGTGAGAGTCGGGCTACCAGGCGACAGCCTCGCAGCTGATCGGCTCCCAACGTTGATCCTGGGCAAAGTCAGGCTCGGCCCGGCGGCGGTGATTCCTCACGGCTCCCCCTTGGGACGACGGTCCGGGCCGTTGGCGATAACGATCACAGCACTTCTGGTCACGCTGTTGATCTAAGCAGGGAGCAAGACTGCTCCGGGGCACAGTCACGTGGCAAGTCTCACGAAGGTCTCAGGCTGCAGAAAGCACAAGCACACAGTGTCGCTGAGACACACTTGGAAACTTTCACCTCACGGCTCCCCCTTGGGACGACGGTCCGGGCCGATGGTGATATCGATCATAGCACTTCTGGTCACGCTGTCGATCGAAGCAGGGCGCAAGACTGCTCCGGGGCACACAGACATGGGGCAAGTCTCACGAAGGTCTCAGGCTGCAAGAAGCACACGCACACAGCGTCGCTGAGACACACTTGGAAACTTTTATGTTCCTGAGTTTCCACAACAGGGAGCCAGCTCCTCTCGGGTCCTTGGAGACAAGTTACTTCAGGACACAGCACACAGCAAAGTCCTTTCAAGCAGGGGGACAAAGCACACAGCAAAGTCCCTTGTCCTCTCCTAAGTCAAATCAGCAAGCTGCAGGCCAGCCTCAGAACACACAGCAAGGACAGTCCTTCTCTTCAGTCTCTTCAGCCGTTCTTCCTTGACAGAGGTTCCTCTTGATCACAAAGTAGTTTCAATCATTTTTCAGTCTGGATTGCAGTCTTGAGTTCAGGGGTTTCAGCTCTTACATTTATACCCCTAAATGTCTTTGAAGTCTTTGTGTTCAGGGGGGCTCTGAGCCCGGTCCAAACCAGTTCTGGGTGCCTTCCTGCCAGTGCACCTCTTCTTTCTTTGATAGTGGGGGTCTGGGCCTCAGACACTCTGCAGAAGGTGGAGCCATTCCTTTGTGGCAGCAGCACAGGCCTATTCACATCAAAGGGGCTACTCCTCCCCCTACACCAAATGCAGCTCCACCTGTTCTATCTCACCTACCCCTCTCTGGTGTCAGGACACTCCCCAGACCCTGTCACATCCAAACCCAGACCGGCAATACACAACCAGGCAGAGACACACAGGATGGTTAGGACAAGAAACCAGCCACTTCTAAAAGTGTGGCTTCTAAACACAATTTAAAAACCATCTTCATAGAAAGATGTGTTATCAAATTTTGAATTCAGGCACACTAAACTTCATCCCTCCATCTTATGCCTATGGGAAGATATGCTGGAAACATGGGACCCAGCATTCCCCATTCTGTCCTTTGGCCTTGCAACAGTGAAAAACGAATTTGGCAGTCTTTCACTGTCAGGACATGGTACACACCTCAGTACATGTCCTACCTTTTACATACACTGCACCCTGCCCAGGGGGGTACCTTGGGCCTACTATAGGGGTGTCTGATGTGCATAAAAAGGGGAGGGTAAGGCCTGGCAAGTGGGTGCACTTGTCAGGACAACAAGGCAGTTATCAACTGCGCGCAGGCACTGCAGTGGCAGGCCTGAGATCTCTTTTTAGGGCTACTTGTGTGGGTGGCACAATTAGTGCTGCAGGCCCACTAGTAGCATTTGCATTACCAGCCCTGGCACACATAGTGCACTTTACTAGGGACTTTACTAGTAAGGCAAACATACCAATTATGGACAACCAATTACCATAACAATTTACACAGAGAGCATATGCACTTTAGCACTGATCAGCAGTAGTAAAGTGCCCAGAGTCCTAAAACCAACAAGAACAGGTCAGAAACAATACAGGAGGAAGGCAAAAAGTTCAGGGATGACCCTGCAAAAAACGGCCAAGTCCAACAGTGTGATTGAGCGATTTATGAATACCCTCAGGAAGACTGTTCAGTGCGCTACGCTGAAAAGGTTTGAACTCAAATCAGTTCTTCATTCTTATCTTCATGCATACAGCTCAACTCCCATTCTAGCACAGGTGAAAGCCTTGCCACCTTACTGTTTGGGAGAGCCATGGGAACCAAATTGCCGCAATGGACCACTGAAAGATCTATTGGCATTGAAAAGCTCCACACTACTGATTCGTCTCACAAACACAAAATGAAAACCTATGTGGATAGGCACTACTGTGCTCAGAGCACTGTGTTCAATAGAGGAGACCAAGTCATTGTCAGGCCAAATTGGAAACGCAAGTCTAATGCTTCTTTTGATGTTGACCCACTGAGTGTTGCCACTAATAAAAGACTCATGATAACTGCTCATCGTCTTGGAAAGATCATCACCAGAGATTCTTCCCATGTCAAACACCTGCCTTGAGGTTCATTGACTCCAGTAACTCTGCGTGAGACCCTTGCATCTGGGAGTCAGGAAAGCCCAAAGATAGCGCATGTGTCTGTGCCACATGTGCCTTTCACGGTTGCCTCTCCTATGTCTCCTAAACCTCACACAACGAGACCCGGAAGATTGACTTGAACACCTCAATGACTCATTGAGGAGTTATGATGTTTATATGTATTTTTTTGTACTTTTTATTTAACAAGGGGGGAGATGTAGTATTGCATGTGTTAGAGATAGCGGGACCCCTCTGGTCCCTGACTGACTCCTTGGAATAGTGGTGTAAGTGATTTGGTGTGGTTAAGAAAATGTATGATGTAGTACATTCAGTTAACTTTTACACTCTGATGAATAAAGAAGTATAAAACCGAGCTCCGTGTGTGGCATTATCATTTACATCCACCCAGGCTGAGGAGGATGCATCCCTTCCAACCAGGCACCCTCGCTCTTTTTGATCTTCTGAGTGCTGATTCTTCATCTCTTCGGTGACAGTTTGTGGAATGTGTTCAACAAATAGGCTCAATATCAGTCTCTCTTGATCCCTTGCCCACTCTTCTCTTCCCCGGTCACTCCTGGTCACATTACTTGGTCCTTCGCCAGGAACAGCATTACCAATCACCTGAGCATCAAGCTGGTTCACTGTGTTTACTCCTGATTTACTCACCACCGACTCAAGTCTTGCATCAGTTAGACTTTGAGTTACTTCTGGCACTTGGACCATTGCGGGCCTACAAATTCTTGGGTACTCACTTCAGTCCTTCTGTTCCTTCAGGCTAATCACATGTTTATGGTTTCAGATCACTGGTTGGAATAACTACCTCTTCAGTTGGACTTCTCACTCACTGAGTATGGGAAGCCTGCACCCTTGTTTGGCAGTTCATCGCGCTTGACAGCTGTGTTGGTGACCAGGATGATTTGGTAAGGGTCTTTCCAGAAAGGCTCCAGGCATGATTTTCAAACTTACTTTTAGATGTGAACCCAGTACCCTGGACAGATGGTGGCATTGTCTGTGTTGAAGGAGGACAGTGGCAGCTTCCACCTGGTGAGAGATAGAACGCACCGCACCACCCAGCCCTTTGAAGTAGTTGAGAATCTTAGCATCTGTGATATTTACAAGCACATTTGCAGGCACAGCAGGCAATCTCATGGCCATGATCATGACAATCTCATGGGAAGACAGTCCTGTTCACCGATCAGGAGTACTTCGGAGACTCATCAACACCAGGGGCAAAGCATCCAGCCACTTCAAAGAGGTAGACACACACTTTCAACAGCTTGGACTTTAATGCCTCATTTATCTGCTCCACAATGACAGAAGTCTCAGGTCTGTAACTACAATGTTGTTGTTGTTCCACTTGCATACCCACACAGCATTTTCAGGACTTCATTATTAAAATGAGTCCCTCGGTTTGACTCCAGAGAAACTGTGAATTCAAACCTTGATATCAGATCACCCAAATACAGTTTGGCTAAAGTGGGACTGTCATTCCTTATAGTTGGGTACACTTCAACCCAACGGGAGAAAATACACACTCAATCAATCAATCATGGGTTTGTTGAGCGCGACTACTCATTAAGGGTCTCAAGGCGCTGGGGAGGAGGGGTGGTGCAGGTTCTAGTCCATCAAGGAGGAGGTCTATCGAAGAGACATGTTTTGAGGTTTCTCGTGAAGATGGGGAGTGATGTCGTCTTTCTGAGGTGGAGCGGTAGGGCGTTCCAGGCTCTGGCCGTGAGGAAGGAGAAGGAGCGGCCTCCCGATCTGGACTTCCTGATGAGGGAGACCACGGCGTAGGAGAGATGGGCTGATCGTAGGGTCCTTTGGGGTGCGTGGAATTCGAGCCGGCTGTTCAGGTATGCTGGTCCGGTGTGGAGGGCTTTGTGTGCATGGGTGAGAATCTTGAAGGTGATTCTAGCCTCGATGGGGAGCCAGTGGAGTCTGCGCAGGTGCTGGGAGATGTGGCAGTGTCTTGGCAGGTTGAGGACCAGTCTTGTGGTGGCGTTCTGGATGTTTTGTAGCTTGCGGGAGGTTTTTGTTTATTCCGGCGTAGAATGCGTTGCAGTAGTCAAGTCTGCTGGTGATGAGGGCGTGAGTGACGGTCTTTCTGTGGTCGAGGGGGATCCATTTGAAGGTCTTGCATAGGAGGCGGAGGGTGTGGAAGCAGGAGGATGCGATGGAGTTGATCTGGCGGTCCATTTTGAGTTCGGAGTCCAGGATGATTCCGAGGTTGCGTGCGTGGTCCGTGGGGGTGGGCGGGCTTCTGAGGGCGGGGCGCCACCAGGTGTCGTTCCAAGCATTGGGGTGTGGGCCCATGATGAGTACTTCTGTTTTGTGTGTGTTGAGTAGTAGGCAGCTGCTTTTCATCCATTTGGCGACTGCTTCCATGCCTTCTTGAAAGTTGTGTTTGGCTGCGTTGGGTTTGTTGGATAGGGAGAGGATGAGTTGGGTGTCGTCTGCGTATGAGACAATGGTGGGTCCGTGGGTTCTAACGATGGGGGTGAGCGGAGCCATGTAGACGTTGAACAGTGTGGGGCTGAGGGAGGATCCCTTGGGGACTCCGCAGGTGGTTGGTGTAGGGTCCGAGAGGAAAGGAGGGAGTCTAACCCGCTGCATTCTGCTGGAGAGGAAAGAGTGGATCCAGTCGAGGGCCTTGCCCCGGATCCCTGCGTTGTGAAGTCTGCGTGTTAGGGTGTTGTATTCCGCTTTAGGTGTCCGTATATAGGCTTTTCTGAAACATGTCCTTATATAGGCACAATTCGCATTGCCCTTATATAGATATAAAATCCCAGTCCTTATTTAGGCAGTAGCCATGCACTCCAAATACAGGCATGGTCACCGACATCCGTCCACCCTAACGTCACAACGAGTTCTTAGAAACCAGACCCTTAAGCTCTTGGGAGTTCCCCTAGCACAGGATTATTGATTTCTCCAAGAACTCATCTATTATGCATGAACCGCTATTCCTTAAGGGTTCATTCCTGACGTCTTCCTCTGCCCGACTTCACGTCAATGCTAAAATTCCAAGGCACCTACCAGGTATAAATATACCTTCCCTTGCCCAAGCAAGTTAGGAGGAGACCTCGACTTTAGAGGAGCCCGTGTCCCGGCGTGACGCACTGAGAAGAGACATTGTCAACCCTGCTCACAGAGAATCCAGCTTCCAGTGTTCTGACTCCCTTCTCGGGGTGTTAGAGTTCGAGGATCCGGAAAGAGATTACCACCTCTCTCATTCTCAAGGTATGGAGCTGACTAGAACCTAGAGGGCCTCTTGGCATATCAGACTCTTAGTATACCATACTTTAGAATACTTCACCTACTTCTTACCTTGTCCTACACCTAGGTTAGGTTAGGTACACTGGGGTAGAACTAGCTTAGAGACGCATCGTATGAGTACTCGCATTTTTAGCTTATTTTATTTATGTATATGAATATATGTGTGATAGCTAAAAGATAATGCTATTGCAGTATTATTTCTTTCTACTGCTTACGCTGTACATTATATATCTTGCATACTGTCTTGTGATCATAACAGCTCATATCTCTTACACGAGAAACAAGATTGTTCAATAAATCCTTTTTATTGAAACGCCCGTCTATTCTTTCTGTGTAACTCTGAAGAAACTAAGCATGCACGATTAGCTGAGTGAAACTGTTATCTATTGTTTCCACGATTCTGAGAGTGTTCCGATTCTAAAGGGAAACAAAGTTGTCATGTTTATGCGGTTGCCAGAAACTACTCCCTTCTTGTTTTCAAGGAGTTTCTAGTGGCCTCTGAGTTAGCTGGCACAAAGTAATTAAGTTTAATATACTCAATAGGGACATACTGACCTCAGTCCTATGTCAAACCTATAGGGTATATTATTCCAATGCTCAGAGCCTATTAGGGAAATAGGAACTACACTACATGGTGCCCAACGGTTTGGTAAGGCACTAATTTAGCGCTAGATACTGAGTAACTCAGTCGTGCTTTTCTCTCAGAGACCCTACTCACATACTCCATAAGACATCTGGAGTGGGTAGGGTTAAGTATCCACCAAAGCTAAATAGGACAAAAACCCTATATATTAGCTGTTTGGTTTGTTCAACGTTGAAGGATACAGTGTTCCAAAATATTGTACACCTTATCTTTTGTTTACTTGAAACTTGTTCTGCATTTTTCAAAAAACAATGTCTGACACCGAGAACGGTGTAGCTGCGGCTGACCCAGTTGTAACAGCTTTTAATTTTACAGGTTTAAATGAAACCGAGGAGGTTGTTATAGACGTCGCTCCAAATTTAAGGAGAGCCATCACTCTAAAACTTATAAAACACGGCCTACCACCAAGAGGTGGTAGAGCAGTTTTCGTGATAGAGGCACACGAATCCTTTCAGACAGAGGTATTCTATTCATGGATAGTATTCCCAGAATCAAATCCAGTAACAAGACTGTTTCACTTCTACAAAGAAGATGAACCACCAGAGGAATATATTCCTTTCGAGGATATTGAAATTCCACTAACATACCAGGAGCATCATCTCTGGTTTAAAGGCGCCCTAAAACATCACAAAAACATTACCAGGCTCGGTCCACTAGGTAGACCAGGAGCAACATGGCCGATTCTAGCCGGTTACACACCTCATCCTGACATCGAGGTAATGTCAGACGAGGAATTACTTACTCAACTACAAGAGGTAATAAAAATTTACAGACAATTAGTCCAATATGTCATGCAGACTTTCACAGTCCAACCACCATTGACCATTCCAAATCAAACCCCTCAACAGGGGAATACACTAAAAATTACTCCACAGACTTTACACGCAGTCATGGGTAAAATGCCCACAAAACGTGAGCAAATTCCATTCTGGATAGCTCAAAAAATTACTCAAATCGAAGCAGTATTTCCTAATACTAGCCCTTATGAGAAACACTGAATCCTAACAATCTGTTTACCAATGGGGATCACACCACAACTGGAATACTGCACCACTTGGGGCTCAGTCTTTGCTGCCATCTATACTAAAACACATGGTGTTCCATCAATTGCAGTAATATCAGATGTCCTGAAACAAATTCAAAACGAATACGGGGCAGAACCTGCTCTGAATTTAGGTATGAAATTACTGAAAAACTTCGACCAGGTCTCAACAATAATATTATCTAATATTAAAGGGGATGCAGCATCAGTGGTGATCCGCGAACGCTTAAGGGAATTTGATGTAACAGAACATCAAAATGAACTACCCAGAATAATAGAACAATCTTATGCAGAATGTTATGTTATGTTATGTTATGTTAACAGAAACTTCTAAAGCGCACGGTCACCAAAGAGGTTTCATGGCGCTAATCTTGGACAGTATTTCGGCACCCTAGACTATGCGTAAGCTTGCTCGAACAACCAGGTCTTAAGCATCTTTCTAAAACCCAGCAGGTTGTCGCACTTCCTGATTGCCAGAGGTAAGGAATTCCAGAATTTAGGGGCAAGGTAGGAGAACCTACATCCACCCTGACGTTTAAGTTTAATGACAGGGGTAGTCAGTAAATGAGAATGGGCTGACCGTAGGTTACGAAGTGGGACATACTTCGCAATCATGCTGCTGACAAATTTGGGGCTCCTACAATGCAATGCCTTGAAAATTAAGCACCCTGTCTTAAAAGCTGCACGTTGTGCGACAGGTAGCCAATGGAGTTTAGATAACCATGGTCTGGCGGATTGCCATTTAGGTTGTTTATAAATTAGTCTCGCAGCCTGGTTCTGTACCAATTGTATGCGTTTGAGTAGGAACAGAGGCAGGCCCAGATAGATGGAATTTGAAAAATCAAGGCGCGAGAGAACCAGAGCTATCACCACCTGAGTCAGGGCTGAATGAGTCAGCAAGTAGGCAATCCTCCTAATCTTTCGCAATTGGAAAAAGCAGGAGGAAACCACTGCCCCCACTTGTCCTCTAAGCGAGAGGTCTGCATTTATAGTGACACCCAAGCTTTTCACAGAAAGAGAGGGAATAGGGGGTTTCCCAATTCTGTCGGCCAATAGTGAGGGCCCCAAGAGATCTCACTCTTCCCAGGCAGCACTAATTCCGTCTTGCCCGGGTTGAGTTTGAGATGGTTAAGATCCATCCAATGCTGAATATGAAGCATAGTAGCTTGGAATTCAAGGACGGAATCAGGAGAATACAAGGTAAAAACAAGCTGGAGATCATCAGCATAGTTAAAAGAAGTTATCTTTCTATTCTTCAATGAGTGGATCAAGGGCATAAGGTAAAGATTAAATAAGTGGGGGGATAAGGATGAGCCCTGTGGCACCCCGCATGTAGTAGCGAGCTTAGAGGCAGTAAATGGACCAAGTCGCACTGCTTGGGCTCTGCCTTCAAGGAAGGACCCTATCCAATTGTAAGCGGTGCCCTGTATACCGGCCTGCCCGACACGGTCCATCAAAATTTTATGATCGACCGTGTCGAACGCGGCCGACAAATCCAGGAGCACCAGGGCCTGGGGAATGCCCTTGTCCGCATTAGCTCTCAGAGTGTCCAGTACTGCAAGAATTACAGACTCAGTTGAGTGGGCAGGTCGAAAGCCGGCTTGTTGTGGCTCTAGATGATCTGATTGTTCAATGAAATTAGAGAGGCTCTTAGCCACATGAGCCTCTAAAATCTTGGCCAGGAAGGGAAGGAGAGAGATGGGACGATAATTCGAAGGATTGAGGGGGTCAGCCCCAGGTTTTTTTAAAAGCGGGACCACAATAGCATTCTTGAAAGAATTAGGCAGAGATAGTTTGGGTGGAAAACCTTTGAAGCCAAAACTATCTGAAAGTCCTGAGAAGGACTCTATTAAACAAACTCCTACATCTTCTAAAAAGAAGTGGGAAACTAATAAACAAAATTCAAACGAGACACGTTCTCAATCCCGAGGTAGGTCTCCTCAAAAGGAGCCCTCTGAAAGGAGGTATAACCTCAGGAATTGGGATAATTTAAGAAAACCTGACAGGTATCTAGATACTGATACACGTTCCTCTCGTACCTTTCAGATATCGTCACAGACATCAGAAAGAAGAGGACGGTCAGAACATAGAGAAGAACGCGTGAAATCCAAAGACGACAAACACGTTCAAAAAAATAAATCAAAACCTCAATTCTCAAAAAAGAAGGTAGCAGGTCTGAAGATTAGACATGCCGAGAATACTGAGAACACAGCTCAAGAACGGAGAATGGGCTCAGACAATGCTGGACAGTGCAGCAGAAGTCACAATAGCTCGCCAGAACCTGAAGGAACTTCTGGAGATAGTGGACTTGAATGAGTACATCACAGTAGAAACTGTAGACACCAGGGTTAGTACTCCACAAACGTTATATGAAATAACACTCCGAATGGAGGGAGACATACCAAGAAAAGTGAAAGCACTCTTTTGGGAGAAACTTTCATGGGGTTATGATATACTTCTAGCAGAAAAAGACTGGCCACCAAATTTTGTCAGGGAGTGCCCACATGGCGAGGACATCATTATGCCTGCCTTCTCCAACCATATTCCAATTCACCTAAAATATACTTATGCCAGGAAATGGGCAGTTGCCCAGGCCCCAGCATTATACAAAAATCATGTAGGATGGGATGAGGACTCACCTCACCATAAAATACAGTTAAAAAATGAACCTACCGCACAAAGGCAGTACCCAATAAAGCAAGAAGCTAAAAAAGAGGTCAGGGAGATCTTAGATCAACTTGAATACCAAGGGGTGATTGAAACATGCACCTCCTCAATGAACAATCCTTTGTTTCCTGTATCCAAATCAGACAATACATATCGTCTAGTTTTGGATTACAGACACTTGAACACTTGTTCAAAAACATTTGCAGTGCAAAATGCACATAGTACAGCATTAATGAATAACATTGTGCGTAAAAAATATAAAACCACATTGGACATTTCAAATGGTTTCTTTTGTCAAAACATAGCACCTGAAAGCAGGTACTTAACAGCTTTCTCAATAATGGGGACCCAGCGTCAATTTTGTAGACTCCCACAAGGGTTCAAGAACAGCCTGGGGTTATTCTCAGCGAGGGTAACAGAGTTACTACAAATTTATGATAATGAGGCATTGTCATATGTCGATGACATCTATCTGACAGACGATGACCTAGATAGGCACTTGAAGTACCATTATATTGGGCTTCGCCTCTGAGGGCTATAAATTCAACTTTAAAAAATCCAGAATTGCCCATCTCAATGTCCTTTTCCTAGGATATGAGCTTTCAGGTGAAGGCAATAGCCTGGCAGCTAACTTTTAGAAAAGTGTGCGCTGCTCCAACCTCCAAAAACGCTGAAAAACTTACAATCCATCTTGGGTTTCCTAAATTTTGGAAGAACTTACATTCTAAATTACGCAGAAAGGGTTAAACCTCTCTACGAATTAATCAAACCTGATTTTCAATCAAACATTGGACACAAGAACACACAGAAATCCTGCGTTCACTCCAAGCTAACATGTTAGCAACAAATCACTTACAAACACGCGTAAATAAACACAATTTAGTGATCCGAATAATTTCGGGTCAATGCGGATTCACCTATTTAACATTTAATAAGGGTGAAAAAGTACCAATAGCATAGAAATCACATTTGTATACACAAGCAGAAATGCGCTTCACTTCAACTGAAAAAATACTGAGAGCAGTTCAAACCGTTGTAGCAAAAGAAAGAGCTCTAGCCCGAGGGAAACGCATTATTGTCGTAACCCCAGTACCAGCCTTAGAGGCGGTTACAAAAGCGAGCATTCCAAATGCAAAAGCTTTACATCCTAGATGGATACAATGGGTTAATTCTATTGCTGCAACAGATGTTGAATATGTTTTTGATCCTGATTTAAAAACACAAGCGTTCCTGCAATATGAACATGAACTTCCTCTGCCCACTGAAATTCTGCCTCTTGATCAGTATGAATTTATAATTTACACTGACGGATCAGCACAACCCGCTACAGGGAGTAAGCAAGCTTACAGTGCAGCGTGCGCAATCGTTAAAGGTCGCATGCAAGATGGTAACTTCAGACCAATGGTCACTAAAACTCAATCTCTAGGAGATGGTACAGCTCAGTGAGCTGAACTACAAGCATTCAAACTGGCACTTAAAAATACAGATCGCAAATTCCCCACACTTATGATGTGTGATTCTTTTTACTGTGTTCAGTCGCATAATGAATATATACAAAATTGGCTTGAAAACGGGTTCAAAGATGCAAAAGGTGGCACAATAAAGCATAAAAACGCTTTGGGAACAAGTAGTTCGGCTGAAAGACGAACTACCAAAAGCTCACGTGATACACACGCTGAGTCATCAACGTGATGGCGTTCACGTTGCAGGGAATTCATTGGCTGACGAAGCCGCAAAGGGGGCTGTTCAGACGGCTTCCGTAGCTGCGATCACTTGTTCAAAAACGAGAATAGACAGTGAGATATTGTTGGCTGTCAATGCTTCAAGCAAAGGCAGTGGTGCAGCGTTACCCAAAAAAATTCCACTCAAGTACTCTTATGTAATTGATGCGAACAACGTTCCTTTTGCTCGAATCCCTGGAGTGGGGGATAGGGTAATTCCAAACATGGAACGTAGAGCAGCTTTGATTTATGAAGCACATCTGGGGGAGGGTCTGTCACATCAAGGGAACTCTTAAACAATATTAACATTAAAAGAGATGTACTGGTGGCCTGGAATGAATACACAGATTCACATCTTCATCAATGACTGCATAGACTGTAATATACAGCGTGATGCAGAAAGCCATCAGACACCAGACTATGAAGTAGCCTGCCCAGTACAGACACCATTGTTAGACAGCATTAGACTATATACGCGCAGGCGTCCTTTTGGACAAATGCAATCCCACAAATACTAAGTCAAGGTTCCTATGGATATGGCCTCAGCGCTCGGCTGACGATCGAACTGTTATAAAAGATTTGCGAGTCTTTATCGGCACATACGCAATTGGCACACTACATTCTGACCAGGGCCCTGCGTTTAGCTCTCGGGCTTACAAAGAACCCATGGCCAGTTTGGGCGTAGCATTGCGGTATTCCTCTCCGTTACATCCTGAGGGAAATTCTGTTGTGGAAAGGAAAAACCGGGACATAAAGTAGTCTATAACAGCTAGAGTATTAAGTTCGGGTGATGGGTGGGTCAAACATCTTTATGGGGTCCAACGCTCATTAAATAATTTGCCAAGAAGTTCTCTAGGGGGGGTCACTCCATATGAGGTCCTTTTTGGGACAAGAATGTGGGTTCCTGATCTCGAATGTAAAGGCACAGTGGTGGAAAATAAACCCTTTGATATCAAAGATCGTTTGGCAGTTTTACAGGATCTAAATGAACTAAGATCGAAACAAAGCAACGTGTTCCTGAAGCCAACAACCACTGGGGAAACACCGGCAGTCCCAGCAAGGCCTGTCTGGATCCCAAAAGTTGGGGATCTAGTCAGAGAAAAGATTGCGGACAAGAAGGAATTTGGACCTTCTTACAGACAACCAGTACCTGTCCTAGCCGTCCACAGAACAAGAACAGTACTTCTACCGCCCCTTGCTAGAAAAAAGGAGAAAAGATTTGTGTCAATCGACCTCATCAAACCACAGTATGTGGCCAATACTAAATAGTAGGCCTCGTGGTCTCCGACCTAGTAGCAGACGCACTCCTCTCGCTACTATCCAAGAGGTTCAGACTGAAAGACTCATAACCATCGAGAATTCAGCAGTAACAGATGAAGGACTAAGCAACAATGCTATGGAACTCATCCCTCTTGAAACTCAAGTAACCGTTCGTCCAAATACACCTGTCTACACCAACGTAACAAGTGATCAACTGGTTCCAGCGATTTCAACAAATCGTGATGCAATTACAACAATTGACAGAACTGCTTCTGGCTATCTCATTAACTTTGATATGTTTTCTGAGGATCCGAGTGAACCGGAAACGACGCCAGCATCAAAAACTTTCAAACAGCAAGTACAAGACCTTTTTCATTTCCTGAGAAAGACTTATCTGGTTTCACCATGGATTGAAATATGGATTATTTCAGGAATATTTTTCTTTCTGTTTTGGCTAGCTTTGGTTATGACTCTTAGCATGCTTATAAATGGCAGATACATCCGTTTGGACACTGAAAGTAAAAATGTGAACTTAGTTTTAAAACCACATAAATCATCCCATCGTGAAACAAGAGACTTGTCAGCAGTGAACATCACAGCCGTTCCTATACAGGATGGTATAGTTTGGGACAAAACCGATTTCGAACTATTCGGCCCGACGGAACTTTTGAACATTCCACATTTATTTAAAATTTCATTAAGTGACTTTATTACCTCCAGTACCTATTCTGATGATTGGGACTTTGAGACTGTAAATGATATGATGTCTGACCTAGAAAGGTCTGCTGCGTTCTCTAACAATGAATACTTAGAGGGCTCATCAGACTATGAATAGTTTTATTGTTACAACCACTATGATCATCATTTTTTGCATAAATCTGCAACACCTAGAAATGTTTTTAAATTTAACCAATGGGAACATTGTCCTACACCTCCAAAGGGTAGTTCAAAAACGTTTACAAATAAGTTTCCATATTTTTCAGGGTACAATACATCTGATCCAGAAACATTTTACTATATGAATGTAAACAAAACAGGTCAGAAAATTATGTTAACAAATACAAAACAGATTTATTCTGCAGGCTTTATTACCCAACAGTCTAGACAAGGATTTGACTTTTGGAAAGACACAATTGACACAAAATCTGTCTGGGGTTCTAAAGATTGGCAAGTGCAGGGGATAGAAGCTTTATTTAGAGCATGTATCATCCCACATCAAATAATGTTTTTGAATGACACTGTGCAACAAACGTCTTGCCTTGGTTTAGCCAAGATCAAAGACATGAACACACCTTCTCTACCAACACCTGCAAGTAATAACACTACACAGGGAGCGGTCACAGTAGACACAATACTACAAAACAACAGATCAGATCCTGATTGGAAAACATGGTTGCTCTGGCCCACAGACACAAACATCTGTCAAGAAAGATTCCTGAATAAAACACAGGGCTTTACTATCCATAGGCCAGACCCACGATATGTATAAGACAACATCCGGGGGTAGTAACAAGATACAGTGTAGAAAATTGTGCCTTGACTGGTTACAAAGGTCTACACTTGAGGATGTGAAACAACACTTATCTTTACTTAAAGAAGACGCAGACCTTAGGGAATTCTTGCTAGGACCAAGAAAACCACGTCAAAAACGTTTCATATATGCCGGCATTTATGCTGCTTATAATGAAGTATGGAAGGTTTCACAGGCAGAGGCCGCAGAAAGAATACGTGAACTTGATCGTCTTAACTTAGAGAAATCTCTCACTGTGGTCGACAATGGGTTAACAACTTTGTCATCCAGAATTTATTCATTGGACAACATTTTATCCTCTGCTATTGACATACTGGAACAAGATTTAGCCATGTTACAACAAGGCCAATCTCAGTTACCTTCTATTATGTTATTAGGCTGGACGCTGCAATCTTTGCGTGAGGGCTATGTGCCTTGGCGTTTTATCAACACGTTGTCTCTGTTTTGGAATACAATCTAACGGATAAACAGATCGAACTGGCACAAAGGGGAGCAAAGTATACAGTGCTGAGCATTGAAAAACTGGAAAAATTACCATTTACGGTAGCAGAAAAACCAGCTACAGAATGGCTTATTCATGGCAAAATAACTCTGCCTGTTACTACTTTTCATTTTCAGTATTGCCTCAAACAAATGCAAGCAGGCAGATATGAAAGGTTGGGTAAAGAATACATTAAGACATCCTGGGATTTACCTTACGAATACAGATGTTGGAGTGGGGATCGTGAAGTGTTTCTAAGCGGTACAAACTGTGAAAAGGCATTAAGCGGTTCTCTCATATGTCAGGACATTTCTTTACACGGGGCTTGTAATGGTTCTGTGGCAAATTTGTCCTGCCACCTGCAAGGTACACCGGCTGCTGTGATTAATCCAACGTTTGGCCAACTTTCTAATGGGAGTTACCTCATGTTGAATGATCAGAGTTGCTGTGGCATGTTGCCAGGAATCCCATATCTGGTAACGGTCGACTCCAGGGTTACTTGCTGTATGCAAGTATTGTTCCCCCAAACAGAGACAGTCAGGGTGTCGCCTCTATGGCCTTCATTGAATGTTTCTTTTATACGTTTTGATACTTTAAGCTGAATGAAAGCCATTCTTTTGCAACAGACCGTGCCTTTGACCTCGGCCAAAGAAACCTATGATTTACAAATTGCAAGGACTTCGGCTGAGATACAGGCTTTAATTTGTAAAAACTGCCCTATACATTTCGCAGAAATGATGGGACGTATCTTAAACATGTCTGATACGAGCGGGATTGTACATGTATTTAAGACCATCTGTTCAGGACTGTTAGCACCCTTCCAAGCAGTCCTCGGAATCATCCCAAACTTCGCACATTCGGTGTTTGGTGGTGTGCCATTAATTCTAGCACTTGTTGCAGGAATCCTGTTTTTATTCCTACTACTACGCTATGGCAAGCCTATTCACCGGCATCACTCCAAGAGATGTGGAGAGGGCTCTCCTAGAACGGAAGTGCCGTGAGCGCATAGTGCAACTTTTGGGCATACCTTGTCTACGGGAACTTAATACAACATGGTTTCTGTCATTCAGACCATTCTGGCAAGATTGCATCTTACCTGTTCTACGCTGCCTGCTTTGCGGTGAAGAATGCGTGCTAGACACCTGTCTAACACTCCCATCAGTCATGCCAACGGATATCGATACTCTGCTGGACCCGATAATGGCCCATGCTCTGTGCTGTCCTCAAAGGCTACCAATCCTGATGACGGCATTCATTGAGATCTCACAGACGCTTCCTGCTGCTGCTGAGGTACGAGATGGATCAACAGGCACACAGGTAACAACGGACGTGAACATTGCTGCGGCATCCTATGCTCAAGGCGATGCTTCACATCTCTGTGCATTTAACCTTCTGAACGAGGTGTTCCAAATGTCACCAACATCGGTAGACGATATTTTGTCTACAGAAATAGATGATTTCCTGTTTACACCAGACCCATACACTGATTTTGATTCGGCTCACAGTGTACCAGGGAAGCAATGAAATTTGGCCTCCATATTTTCAAAACAGAACAAAACTTGGAACTCTTCCTAAAATTGAACTTTTTCTCTAATTTTTGAAAATACATGGCAACTCAATCTGCTTACAGTAGAACTATTCATATAAAACAGACTTCTTTGAATACTTCCAGGGACACATTGTCACCTTATTTTACTATAATTTCATTTTAGCACCATGTTATGAAATGGCTTTGATTTTTGAAAACTTGTCAACCATTTCATATATTTCTGTTTATTCATTCATGTTGCATTTTATTTTTGATATATTCTTAGAATGAAAAACTGCTTTAAAATGTACAGTACCTATTGCATTACATGTTTTAGCAACAGTTTCTTTTTAAGACTTCTTTTAACCCCTTGCGTGCGCGGCGAATTTTCGCGCTGTGCGGGGGTTTGAATTAGTTGACGGGGGTTCTGACGGCTCCCGGCCGTCGTGAGCACATGCCCACCGTAGCGCACGATGGCCGGGAGCCGTCATGAGCATGCAAGGGGTTAATATGCTTTTAGAAATGTTTTTAGCAACATGTGGTACTCAGTTTAATGTTTACCATTTAATGTTTAGCATTTAGTATTATTGTTCATTCGAAAGTGGAGTGGGTGTTGTATTCCGCTTTAGTTGTCCGTGTATAGGCTTTTCTGAAACATGTCCTTATATAGGCACAATTCGCATCGCCCTTATATAGGCATAAAATCCCAGTCCTTATTTAGGCATTAGCCATGCACTCCAAATACAGGCATGGTCACCGACATCCGTCCACCCTAACGTCACAACGAGTTCTTAGAAACCAGACCCTTAAGCTCTTGGGAGTTCCGCTAGCACAGGATTATTGATTTCTCCAAGAACTCATCTATTATGCATGAACGGCTATTCCTTAAGGGTTCATTCCTGACGTCTTCCTCTGTCCGACTTCACGTCAATGCTAACATTCCAAGGCACCTACCAGGTATAAATATACCTTCCCTTGCCCAAGCAAGTTAGGAGGAGACCTCGACTTTAGAGGAGCCCGTGTCCCGGCCTGACGCACTGAGAAGAGACATTGTCAACCCTGCTCGCAGAGAATCCAGCTTCCAGTGTTCTGACTCCCTTCGCGGGGTGTTAGAGTTCGAGGATCCGGAAAGAGATTACCACCTCTCTCATTCTCAAGGTATGGAGCTGACTAGAACCTAGAGGGACTCTTGGCATATCAGACTCTTAGTATACCATACTATAGAATACTTCACCTACTTCTTACCTTGTCCTACACCTAGGTTAGGTTAGGTACACTGGGGTAGAACTAGCTTAGAGACGCATCGTATGAGTACTCGCATTTTTAGCTTATTTTATTTATGTATATGAATATATGTGTGATAGCTAAAAGATAATGCTATCGCAGTATTATTTCTTTCTACTGCTTACGCTGTACATTATATATCTTGCATACTGTCTTGTGATCATAACAGCTCATATCTCTTACACGAGAAACAAGACTGTTCAATAAATCCTTTTTATTGAAACGCCCGTCTATTCTTTCTGTGTAACTCTGAAGAAACTAAGCATGCACGATTAGCTGAGTGAAACTGTTATCTATTGTTTCCACGATTCTGAGAGTGTTCCGATTCTAAAAGGAAACAAAGTTGTCATGTTTATACGGTTGCCAGAAACTACTCCCTTCTTGTTTTCAAGGAGTTTCTAGTGGCCTCTGAGTTAGCTGGCACAAAGTAATTAAGTTTAATATTCTCAATAGGGACATACTGACCTCAGTCCTATGTCAAACCTATAGGGTATATTATTTCAATGCGCAGAGCCTATTAGGGAAATAGGAACTACACTACAAGGTTGCGTTGAGAAACTGTATCGAAGGCCGCTGAGAGGTCGAGGAGGATGAGGGCTACTGTCTATCCTCTGTCCAGGAGGCAGTGGATGTCGTCTGTAGCGGCAAGGAGGGCGGTTTCTGTGCTGTGGTTTTTTCTGAAGCCGGGTTGGGAGGAGTCAAGGATGTTGTGCTCTTCGACGAAGGTGGCGAGTTGGCTGTTGATGGCTTTCTCGATGACTTTTGCTGGGAACGGGAGCAGGGAGATGGGTCTGTAGTTTTTGAGGTCGGTGGGGTACGCTGAGAGCTTCTTCAGGAGGGGGTTGATCTCGGCGTGCTTCCAGTCGTCGGGGAAGGAGGCGTTCCCTAGGGAGCAATTGATGGTGTGGCAAAGCATGGGTGTGATGGTGTCGGCGGCTCTGTTGAAGATGTGGTGGGGGCAGGGGTCCGTGGGGGCCCCAGAATGCATTGACTTCATCGTCTTAAGCGTGTCTTCGATGGTGAGGGCTGTCCAGCTGTCAATCGTTGGCTTCAGGGTGTCGGGTGGTTGGTGAGGGTTCAGTGTGTTGGCTGTGTTCGTCGAAGTTGTCATAAATGTTCTCGATTTTGTGGTGGAAGAAGGTGCTGAGTTTGTGGCAGAGGTCTTGTGAGGGAGGGATGTCTGTAGACACGCTGGTGGGTTGGGTGAACTCCTTGATGATGCTGAAGAGCTCTTTGCTGTTGTGTGCGTGTGTGGAGAATCTGTCTTTGATCGCTGTTTTTCTCGTATTTCTGATGAGTTGGTGGTGGGCGTTGGTGGCAGCTCTGAAGTTGTTGTGGGCTGCTGTGGATTTGGAGTTCCTCCAGGCCTTTTCGAGGCGGCGGCATGTGCGTCTGGACTCTCGAAGTTCGGTGGTAAACCATCCGGCTTTCCTGGCATGTGTGTTGTTCTTCTTCTTGAGGGGGGCTATGGTGTTGGCGCTGTAGGAGATCCATCTGTGCAGAGTTCGGGCTGCGGTGTTGGGGTCATCGTCTTCCGCGATGGTTGGGGTGGAGTTGCCGAGTGAGGCGGTGAGCTGGTCATCAGTGATTTTGGTCCAGTTTCTTCGTGGGAGCAGGTGCTGGGGTCAGTGGATAGTGGGTGTTCTGAAGGTGAAGTGGATGCATCGATGGTCTGTCCACGGGAGTTTGGGGGTGTGGCTGAAAGTGATGGAGTTTCCTGTTATGAAGAGGGGGTCGAGGGTGTGTCCTGCTGAGTGCGTGGGTTCGGTCACGATCTGGCAGAGTCCAATGTTGTGGAGGTTGTCCAGGAGGGATGTGGTGTTGGGGTCTTGTTGGTTGACGAGGTGGAAGTTGAGGTCTCCCAGCAAGGTGTAGTTGGTGGATGCGATGGCTTGCAGCGAGATGGTGTCCGTGATGGAGTTGGTGAATGGTCTGCAGGGTCTGGGGGGTCGGTAGATGAGGGTTCCTCGGAGGGTGGTGGTAGGGCTGGCCTGTATCTTGAAGTGTAGGTGTTCCATCAGGTCTGTGGGCTCGTCGGGGAGTGTGCTCAGCCGGAGGGTGGATTTGTGGACAATGGCGATTTCTCCTCCAGGGCGGCTCGGGCGGTCCTTCCGGGAGATCTTGTATCCTTGGGGAATGGCGATGGCGATGTCTGGTCCCGAGGTGGTGTTGGTCCAGGTTTCGGTGAAGAATGCGACGTCCGGGGTGGTGCTGTCGAGGAGGTCCCAGATTTTGGTGGCATGTTTGTGGAGGGATCGTACGTTGAGGAGGATGCATTGCAGGTGTAGTCGGTGCGGTTGTGTTCTTGCGGGCGGGTTGTGCTGGATCCGTGGTCTTGGTGGTGCTGCAGGTGTGCCGGCAGCGGTGACAGCTGAAGGGTCCGTGGGTGTCCTATATCCCGGACATATCTCAGCCCATTACACACAGGCATTTAAATAAAATTCACTGCATTCTGTTGAAGGGACCTCCTTATCTTCCTGTGTGACTCATAGTAACTGGAGTTCTTCTCCCTACATTTATCTGACAACACACCAGTGACATAAATTCTCAGTTGTTATCCTGAATTGGGTGTTAAATCAACATTGTCTAAACACTGCATCCCTCCCTATGTGTGCGGGACCATTAGTGTTTAGCCATCAGAGACAACAAACTGCCTAACAACACAGGTCAGCCATCTGCTGAAACCCAAATTCCATCCTCATTCTTCACACATCCTTCTCTAACCCAACCTCTGTTACTTCTTCCTGCAACCTCCTAACTTCCTGCCAAGTATTAACAACAGACATCAAGAAATTGAAATTTGTCTAATTTTCAGGCTCATTTGAATAGTCCACATTAAATGAACAGGTCCCATAAGCTCAGTACTGGAAGACTTTCTCCACATACCAGTTGCCAGCAGTAATCAGCGGCGTAGCTTGGTCAGAAAATCATGCTAGCATATATTGTTAAAATACAATATGTGACAGGTAGGGCAGTGGAAAGGCAGAGAGGAGTGTGGATTGATAGGAATACTAAGTGAGACAAAGCATAATATTTTGTAAAATAACTAACATTTCTTAGGACTTTCAAAACAGAGAGGTGGAGTGAGTGTGTGTGTTTTTGTCAGTGTGTATGGAAAAATTCCTGATGAAATCTGACAGACACCTAACCATACCCGACTGAAAGCCCCTGCACCCAAATATTCATCAGAAAAGACATTTATTAGGAGTCAGTAAGACACCAAACACCCCCACCTGAAGCTACGCCCCAGGCAGTAATGTAATTATTGCCACATCTGAGTGCTGCACATTTAAACTACAGCAATCTATCAGGGAATTTGCAATGTCCTGAGAAGTTTCATGACAAATTCTCCATTTTGGAGACAACGATGATGTCCTATATCTCCTTTGCAACCACAACTGTCCAAAATCTTGGACTACATCTTAGCCATATTGACTATCAGTGAAAATGGTAACAGTCAATTGGTCTGAGACACAGCAAGCTCTAGTAAGATTGCTCAATTCAGCCACTTAGGCAGAATATACACAGCAGAGCCAGGAGGCTTCCACTACACCTTGAACTGTGCAAACAGCATATGCAGCTCTCTCATTATCCCTCATCATCTCTCAAGCATGAGCCATCCACAAACAATTCATAATCAGGCTCTGTGAGGGGTTCATCTACAACATCGGATCTTGGCTTGGTGCACAGTTCCGTGGCATCAAAACAATCATGCTCAATTTCAGAATTAAGGCAGGGGTAACAGTGTAGCAGATTGAGGCTGCAACAACTTTTCAATGCGATGTTTTCAGCAGTCAATATGATTTTCTCCTAGCAGGTTAATCTACTGTTGATTATGTCTTAGTTTGGGTAAGCAATATTTCTACAGAGAATGGAGCAATTACTATAAGAGAATAGCCCATAACTATATTCTCACTCGGCTTGATGCTGACACCAACCGCAGCAACTGCTTTAAGGCAGCCTGGCAGTCCTGCAGCTGTGGGGTAAAATACAGCAGACAAATGTGCAACAGGTATTCGAGCTACACCATGCATTTGAGTAAGCACTGAGAGAGCACAGCCATCACTCTCACTTCAAAATAACACAAACTCTTTACAATAATTTAGCATTTCCAGAGCTGATGCACAACAGTCTCAACTCTAGGAAGGCATTTATGCTGTTGTCCCAAGTTACTGGATCAGACACATCCTGTTGAGTCAACCTCTGTAGAGGTTTAGCCACTAGGAAAAAAAACAGTAGCCCACCATCCCCAGAAACATTCTAACTTCTCTAGTGGGAGCGTTCATTTTCAAGATAGCAGAGATGATCTCTTTCTATGTCTTCCTGGGTTGATCTGTTTGAATCCATTTTTCTTTTGCTCACTATGCCACCCCAGTGTGGACCCAGCCATATGCAAATCAGTCTTGACCCTGCTCCTCATGGGAACAGTCCAGCCGGAACTGCCTGGCCAGGCCTGGTCCTCCCTGGACCGGAAGCAAGCATCCTGGGACCGGTTTTGGTGTATCACCCCTCATCAGCCAATTACTAGCTTGAATCCAGTGGCACAGTGAGCAAGGGGCCCACATCTGGGCATACGCTTGGCCACTTAGAGTGAACATAGCAAACACAACAAGATGATGGCCAGAGTGCTGAAACTTTTCAACCACTCACCCCCAATCAAGAGATCTGGGTTTAATTCATTGTTCTTTTGCTCACAGTGGCACCCCAGGTTGGACCCAGCCATATCTTGCTTATCTGAAGCGAAAGATGTTTCGCAACCAGAATTACAACACCTCCTTTCTGCTAAAGGTGTGCAGAAGGGGCCTCGTCACTCCCTGTAGAAGTCTTGCTAGCATGATATGCGCTTCCCACTCAGTCCCTACCCACCCAAAGCATCTGACGTCCTGTATCGGTGTGAAGCATCTCCTGCAAGAAAACCAGGTTGGGGCAAACTGATTTTGTGTAGTCCAGCATCTTTTTAACATAAATGGACAGGCCTCAGATTTTCCAGTCAAATTTAAGGTAGCAGTATTCGATGATGAAAAAGAACAGCCTACACATGTTTCGTCACTGATGTAACTTTTTCAAGGCTGTATAACAATAAAATAGTATATATTTCAACAATACTGTGATACCAATATTGGATAAATTAAGAGAATAGTTGATTTGGTGCCCAACCTCGAGTAAGTGTCAATTGAGAAAATTTACCTCATGAAGGCCCAAGGGAGAAATAGTTCAGAGGAAGCCTAGAAGAAACGGATCCAAGTTGAGGGGTACCCAACTCACCCCATGGAGCAGCCCCTGGCCATAGGTAGCGTCACAGCTGAGGCCTGGGTTGGAAGGCTGCATCTAGGTTGATGATACAGCGGCATGCACCAATGTGCCTGCAGGCTGCCAGGAAACAAGAATCAGCACCAGCAGGTACCCTGGCACATCAGGGGAGGCTCCCCCACCTTCGCTGCCTCATCCGACCCCAGGTTGGGAACCAGGACAGTGGACAGTTGCTGCCGGCTCGGGAACTCCATGAAGGAGCTGCCATCTTTCCCAAGCATCAGGCTTTGCCCCCTCACAATCAGGTTCCTTATCAGGTTATGTTGTTGATTGTGCTCATGGCTGGGTCCCTGGACATGCTTCTATTGACTACCCTCTGTCGGTCCGGTAGAGCATTTGGGAACAGAACTGACAGAACCAAGTTGACCCTAAGAGGAAGTAGGGGTAACTAGATTCCTGGGACTTCCTAACTATTCCTATTTTTAATTATACTGGCTGGCACCCAGATTAAAATGTTAGGGCTACCAGGCAGGTGTTTTTAAAGAGCATCCCTACGCCCACAAACCACCCTATTCCTTTTCCAACAAAGTGCTCCTGTGCATCTCATAGTTTGTAGCATTCCTGTTCCACATCTGAACAGGAAGGAATTCAATGTGAAGCATGCCACTACAGGGTACCCCTGGTGGGTGAGAGTTCTTAAAAGCAGAAGGATTCTTTCCTCTTTAGGTCAATCAAGTTGGGCTCTATAGGTTTTGTAAAGTTCTGTGTCAGAACAGGGTTAGCCCATACTCTAAAACACCTCTTTACTCCCCTTAATTTGTTTAAAAAGATGTAGGTATTCTGAATAGTAGGTGTCAAAATATGTGCAAATTGTCATATTAAATGGAACTAACCAGCCCTTATTGGCTTACTACAACATGAACTGTATGTTGTGGCAACCATTACAGGGCTCAGGGACATGGTCTCAACTTCCTGAAATTGAATGAAAAGAATAAAAACATTTAAGGGGATAATGTGAGAATATGCCAGAGGTATGTGGGGTTCCAGTGACACACACCTTGATTGGCTAGGCTAGAAGGATTAGCCAGACCTGATAAATAATGACATCATGGGGTGAGGCATTTACAGGGTCCAGCAAGTGCCTCCTATTTTTAGTTTTAATTTGAAAATGTGGCATAACATTTAGGGGTATATTCACAAGAACGTGTGATAACTACTGCAAGAGTAGCGTAACGCAACTTTCAATAACACAGCCTATCACGGGAAAATAACCCTGTGTCAACGTGGAATTCACAACAAGGCGGTAGCATGCGATAGCCTGCTGAAACTGCGGACAAAGTCCGCAATACAACCACCACGATGGAGATAAAAACACAAACCACAACACCCAAAAACACGCGATGGGCCAAAGCGCGATGGGAAACCAGCGACAAGCAGCGCCAGGCCTGCAACACACACCTGGCAGGCGTCAGAAACCTCCATATAAGCAGGAAAAAAAAAACAACCACAAACTGACCAACACACAAGCACCATGGAGGCAGCCGGAGCAGGCGCAGAGGATCAGCGCAACCCCACAAGCACCCCGGACGACCAGCCTGGGACCTCGGGGACAGGGAAGGGCAAGGACAAGAAGACCAGGAAGACCAAGTTCAGTCCGCAGGCGAACAGGATCATAGTCACGGAGGTGATGGAACACCATCAACAACTGTTCGTCACCTCCAACGTGTCATTGGGCACCAAAACTGGAATATGGCGGGACATCGTCGACAAGGTGAATGCCGTCAGAGAGCACAAGAGGTCAATGGACGAGGTCAAGAGGCGATGGAATGACATCAAGCGGAAGACCAAGGAGAAACTCTCCGCCAACCTGAAGGCAGCAACGCAGACCGGAGGTGTGGGCCCAGCGCCACAGCTGGAGCTGGATGACATGGAGGAGCTCGTGTCGACAGTCATCAGTGTGGAGACTGTGGCCGGAGTCGGGGGACCGGACACTGCTCGACAGGACACAACTCAACCGCAACAGGATGAGTGACCACAAGGTACTGGGGGGACGGGGGGAGATGGCCACAATGGCACACATGCACAAGCAAGCAGGGCACAGTGCACACCCACAATCACTCTGGGAACTCGCGCAGACCCACAGACTGTCACAATGTACAATGCCATGCTGTCTGAATGTCAACCTGTACCATGCGGCTACATACATGTGGACACATTGTAATACACCATCTCCCCTTCACATCGCAGGGGCATCGTCAACACCTCCTGCAGAGCAGTCACAGCCACTCTTCACTGATGACGAGGAGGAGGACAACACCAGCATCGACACCCAAACCATCCAAGACCTCATTGACCTCATCCGCAACTCACCTCCAGGATCAGGGCAGCCCAGCTACATCCATGAGACCCCACCCACCACCCAAACCACCCAGCAGGAGGCACCCACAGCCCCGGCACCCTCCCAAGTCCCCCAGGAACAACAAATGGCCTTCCAACGCCGTGTGCTGGAGGGCCAGAGGGAGACGGCCGAGCAGGTGCGGGTGGGGTTTGAGCTCATGGCTACCAAACTGGACGCCATCCTTGGGTGTCTATGTCCGCCCCATGGACTCCAGCGAGCCCTGACTGACATCTCTGGAGTCATGACGCGGAGGGAAGAATACCTGTCCGCTCATAGTGGCCCCAGCGATGCCAGCCGTGAGCTTGCACACATGCGGAGGCTCATGGAGGACATGGTGCGGATGGAGGCGGAAAGGATGGCAGCCTCTGCTGCACATCAGCGAAATGTAGCTGGGATCTACCGTGCCCTGCATGTCCTCGTCATGGCATTTCTGCCACAAGGCATGGCGATGATGAATGCTTCTGCCCCCACGCCATCCACATCTCCGGGCCCTGGTGTGTCAGTGCCTCCCAGTGTGGCAGGCGTATCCACTCCAGCACCTGATGTGTCACTGTCACACAGTGCGGCCGACAATTCTCCTCTGGCCCCTGATGAGTCAGTGGCACACAGTGCCGCAGCCGGCACTGCAACACCCACAGGTGGGGCAGGGCACACACCCGGGGATGAGGACGTGGATGGGACTGTGGTCAGGAGGGCCAGGCACTAGCATCCATTACCACCACCTTGCCTGTTTCTGCTTGGTGCCGCACATGGCCTCAAGACCTACCACTGACCCCCGATACACTCCGAGGCACTCACCTTGGACAGCGACATGGACTGCCACATCCTGTTTGACGACCAATGACACGGCGGACAGACTGCGGACTGTACCCTTCCTCTTCCGCAGTACAGGTAATCCCGAGATGGACACTGGCTGGCCCTCCACGGGCCCATATTGTGTGGTGTGCTCGGCATTGCCCTGTACCGCTCCGGCTGCATGACTGCACTGGATGTGCAAATAAATATCCAGTGACGCACTGCTGTGTAATGTCTTACGTCATTCCTGTGTGGATGTGTGGATGAATGTGGGGACAGTGCTTTCCCTTGCGTCAATGATGTTCATCCTGTGGGATGCCAGTAAGGGGGTGCAACATTGCATCTTGTGTAGCGGGTTCCGTGAACACTGCAGCAGGGACACACGCATCAGTCACTTCCTTGTCCGGACATGGAATGGACCACGCCCAGAGCCCATGAGTCATTGTTGCAAGCCCTTCGCTGGTCCGGCGTATGGCAGGCCAGTCCACTCCGCTTACGCCCGGAGGGGGGGCCCTCATTGCTACCTGTCGCAGCCTACTCGCTGGTGGTGTGCAGGTCACTGGTCTAGTCGTCAGCATGTCACAGCCACTCCCTGAGGGCAGGTTTTCACACACACCACACCCATCCGGCACAGGAGTCACAGGCCATGTTACTCCGCCAACATAAGGGTCCGACGACGTCACATTCCCCTCTTCCGGTGGTGACTGGATGACGGATGCCCCACGGTTTGCACTCATATAGGGACCATGAGTTGTTGCGCACAGGGTTAGTGGCATCCGAGGCCTTGAGTACGGCACGGGCCTACCACCACGTGGCACAGACTGGAGTTGCACCGGGTTAGTGGCATCCGAGGCCTTGAGTACGGCACGGGCCTACCGCCACGTGGCGCAGACTGGGGTTGCACAGGGTTAGTGGCACCAGAGGCCTTGCGGACGGCACAGGCACCCCGCCACGGGACGGTGACTTTGGGTGCACTGAGTCAGTGGCACCTTGAGCTGCTGAGCGGGTGTGCAGCCTGCGATGATGCCCCGTCCCGGCGGTCTGGACGGCTCAGGTTTTGTGTGCCCTGCTGGACCGCAGTGTAGGCCAGAGCCAGCGGGCAGCACGGGCCTACCGCCACGTGGCGTCACTTCCGGGATCCCAGAGTTGGTGGCACCCATTGGGCTGAGCGGGTGTGCAGCCTGCGATGGTGCGGAGTGCACTGGTATGTCCTCTGCCATGGAGTAATCAAGACCCAGCACCAAACGTGAGATCTGGTGGCCTGCAGAGCGGGGCTGTATGATGTGGAGGGTGCCATGTCCGCGGGCCCCGGGCTTGTGGCTTGCAGCGGCATGTGGTGGGACCTCCTGTCTACGCGCCGGTGGCGGAAGGTGAGCATTGAGGCCTGGGTGTGCATGGGTGGGCATGCTCCGATGGGCGGCAGGAGGGGTTGGGGTGCCGTTGCCTGGGTGTGCATGGGCGGGCAGGCGATGTTGTCTTGTGCAAGTGTGTGTACTGTGCCAGTCATGTATCTGGGCTCTGTTTCAGCTGACGGCTATGACTCAGATGTGTGACCTGGTGTCCTGCTATGCATACCGGCACGTGGTTGGGGACACACTGGTGGCAGCAGGTGAGCAGTGTGGCCTGGGTGCGCAGGGGCGGCACGTTCTCTCTCTCTCTCCCTCTCTTACTCTCTCTCTCTCTCATCTTCTCTTTCTCTCTCTCCCTCTCTTTCTCTCTCTCTCCTCTTCTCTCTCTCTCTCTCTCTCCCTCTCTTCCTCTCTCTCTCCCTCCCTCGCTTCCTCTCTCTCTCCTTCGCTCTCTCTCTGTCCTCTGATGTGCGCAGGACACACCTTCTCATCATGTTTTTTGTCTTACAGGCTGTGACCTACGTATTGTCCCGAGGGGAGCGGCCATGTGTCTTCATTTTATTTTGTTGTTCATTTTAATAAAGTTTCATTTGTTGCTTCGAAAGTGGATGTGTGCTGCTCATTTCTGTGACGACATATGCATGTCACCAGTTGTGATTGTGCGGCATCAAGCGGAATATTCTGTACATGTTTAGGTGTGGCTGATGTGGCATGTCTTTGGTCGGGGGGGGTGCCAGGGAGGGGTGGTCCTGGGGGTGGTGGCGGTGGGTGTTGTGGCCCTCTTGGGTGTCCGGGCCGCATGATGGGTGGCTCCATGGCATCTGTTGCCCTTCGGATGTGGCCCTGGGCTGTGCTCCCTTTTGTGGTGCTGGCTGCCGTCCGACTTTACACCAGGTCAGAGCAGGTGTAGATTTCCTTGTGCTAACGCGCCTTATCGCCTGTTTTGTGTTTTTATCGCGGATGTGGCTGGTCGTTGTGAATTTTGAGGTGTGCTGTTTTCTCGGCTTTTGTCACGGGAACGCCTACTCTGCATCTCATTAGCGATATTTGCGAGGGTCCTCTGTGGCGATGTTTTTTGCGGCTGCTATCGCGGGTAAACTGGTGCTGTGGGCTGTTAACACCAGCTTGTGAATGGGGGGGTTCAGCGATAGCTCCTTGTGAATATGCCCCTTAGATGCTTACCACTTTCGAGGCTTACTACTCCAAATTCTGCATGTCTCATAATTAAGGGACATTTTTCCCAGTAAGGTTTTGCCATGCAGCCCTTGTAGTTTTGTTTGTTCACTGCTAATCTGTCACTCTGTCAGAATGCTTCACCAAAGTGAGTGTGAAGCATTCAAGCCAAAACTATATTGGCTTAGGTCTTACGGGCTCCATCGAATCATACAAACTATGCATCATTGAGAAAATGCCACTGCAGATATGTTGACTATGTGCAACGTATTGGCAAAAGGAAGGGGTTGGTATGGTATCATTCATTCACAGGACCTAGTTTACATTCATTCCACATAGGTATATGTGAACAAACTATAGTCAAGGAAGGCCTTTATCTATGATTAATGTCAATAACAAGATTTTCGCTAAATTACTGGCCAAGCTTCTACTTGTGCTCCTACCCAATATCGTGTGCCCAGATCAATCGAACTTTGTGCCCGATCGTTCCACTGAGCACAACCTGTGCACCCTCTTCTCTGTGATCCACAGGACAGACCCTGGCCTTCCTGCGCTTGCTGCTTTACTTGACACCACAAATGCGTTTGATTCGCTGGAGTGGCCATACTTATTGTTTCTCCTTTCTTGTCTAGGCTTAAACCCCAAATTAGTCTGCCTTATTGAACTACTGTACACACACCGAACAGCCAGACTTTGCCTTAATGGCATGTTATCTGATCCATTCTAGGTAACAAGAGGCACAAGTCAGGCTGCCCTTTATCTCCTACCCTATTCGCAATAGCCATGGAACCCCTGGCAGCAAGACTGCATCAGCATCACGCGCACCGGGGTTTAAATTTCACATCACGCAATCTCCTGATATCTGTGTATGTAGACGATATCATTCTATATATTCACAACCCCCAAACTAAATTCGATCCCATTATAAGGGAAATTATACGATTTGGTGGATACTCTGGTATATGTATCAACTGGGCCAAATCCACACTGTTTCAGTTAACAGACACCACTACTCCAGTGCTATCAAAATTGTCATTGCAATGGGCGCGAGAGCTGGTACGCTACTTAGGAATTTGGCTGAGTAGAGACAATGAGGAACTAAAGAGGGTACATTTTGGGAGAGCCAAGACATGGCTCCAAGAGAAAATTCTGATATGGAATAGACTCCCCTATCCTTAACAGGACACTTGGCGATAGCCAAGATGATAGTACTGGCCAAATTCCTTTATCTCTTCAGTAATGTGCCCATCCCCCACAGCGCTTCCTTTTGCCAGCCCTTGCGCTCCAATCTTAAATCCCTTGCTTGGGCTGGTAAGCAACCCTGCATAGAGCAGGAAATACTGGCACTCCGTAGCGTCCCCTGACTTGCAGCTCTATGCGTTATGCACCCAAGCCCACAATATTGGCTATATCCAATAAGATTTCAACCTCACACGGCAGTGGAGGCAGACGCCACCTCCCCCTGGCTATTAAACACTGCACTACATCAGCGCTACAAACGTCTGTGGAAAATTATGGGCACAGTGGAATGCATGCATTGGGCATAGGAGGGCATGCACTGCTGCAACAAACTTACCGTTCTATATGCCCCATCCATCCCGCTAGCTCGGAATCCATTACTCCCCATACTACAAGTCACCCATGCCGGAACACGTGTGAATCAGAGGCACCTGCTCACTTTTGCAGACCTATACCTGGAGGGCCGTTGCATTCCCCTCTTTATCCCCACTCCGGCATCACTGTGATTGACACTATGTTATCAACAACTGTGAGCCACTTGCTGAACACTCCATGCCACTTTCCCTGAACCGCTGCCACGACTAACTGCACTTGGGCACATGCTTACCACACCCTCCTCCCGCAAACTAATAACCAGACTCTACAATATCAAGACTCTGCTCCCTTCCGCACCTCTAATGCAGGCACAGTCTGTGAAGATGATTTGGGCGTCCTAATAACATAGAAACAGTGGAAATACTGCTGCCCACAAATGACTGCCCCTTCCCCTAACTACAGACTGCGGCTAATCAACTTTAAATTCCTCCTCCAGATATATCGCACTCCGGTGCAATTACAACATATGTGTCTAACACAAGATGCGCACTGTAAGAGGTATGACCGCACAGGCCACTTTTCTATACTTGGTCAGGACTTGTCCTCTGATTGGGAAATACTGGCAGGCCATAATTCAAGCTCTTACACAGACTCTGAACCACCCAGTACCTCACACACCATTAGTATGCCTCTTGGGTTACGTGCAGGACCTCCAGCCTGAATCCAGTGCCTAAGAGTGAGTCCTGGTTACACCACGCGATCTCCTGCCTGCAACAGCTGACTTCCTACGGGGAGAAAATGCCTCCATCTTCTAGGCCTAAGGACATTTTGGAACCCTTCTTAACTTATGCTTGCACACAAGATTTCTCACCTGGACAAATAAGCACAGCAGGCTCCCCTATGGGAAGTCAGATCCCTAATCCTGGTTAACACAGCCTACATACATGTGCCTGTACCGCACCAGCTGTGTCGCTGCATTCCATCCACGGATACGCTGCTGGCTCCTATTATCTCTTCTGGTAATGCAACTGGACCCGTCTGTGAGCGATGAGCACTCATGTTCTTTTCAGTTTTCTATACTAGCTATTCCACCATGCTCTTCTGTCTCTTCTCTTTCCCTCTCTATAAGACGTGTAATCCAGGATTGTTAGAAATGGGGGTCTCTAGTTGGCAATGGTTTGCACCTTTGTCCAAATAGGGACCCTTGCTTCTAGTCAGGGAAAGGGGGATACACTCCTAAAATAACCCCTGCTCACCCCCTTGGTAGCTTGGCACGATAAGACAGGCTTATCTCAGAGGCAGTGTGTAAAGCATTTGTGAACACATTCAGTAACACAGTGAAAACACTACAAATGGACACCACACCGGTTTAGAAAAATAAATAATATTTATCTAAACAAGAACAAACGACAAAAATCCACAATACAGCATTAAAAATAAGACTTTCAAATGGTAGAAATAGTTCAGTTCAATGCAAGTTGTAAATGCAACACTTTTCCAACAAAGTACCTTAGATGCGTCACGCAAAACAAACAAAAGGGTCGCAGGTAAGGTGATGCGTCGGTTTCTTGCTTTGGGGGAGGTGACGCGTCAGTTCCTTACTGCAGCGCAGGGGAGGTGATGCATTGGTTCCTTACCGGAGAGGAGGGGATGCGTCGGTTTCTTACTGCGTTCCGGTTACGATGCGACAAGATGGCGCCTCGATGCGATGCGACAATCTGGTGCGATGCGACAAAATGGTGGCTCGATGCGATGCGACGATCCGGTATGATGCGTGCACGTTTGCAGCCGCACGGCAGGCACTGCGACGGTCTTCTCTGCGATGCGTCGGGATCCGGTGTGGATGCGGCGCGCTTCTTCCTGGTTGCTCAGCGAGGCGTCAGAACCCAGTACGGATGCGGCACGCTTCTTCCCGTGGTTCTGTGATGCATCGGGAACCGGTGCGGTTGCGACACGCTTCTTTCTCGTTGCATCGATCTTCCAGCTCCCATCGACAAACAGTCTTTAGAGGTCCTAAACAGCAGCAGGCACCTCTTTGCAGGTTAGAATTCCCAGCAAGGAAATTCAGGGGAGCTGGTGGTGAAGTCTTTGTGTCCCTGAGACTTCAGAACAGGAGGCAAGCTCAGTTTCAAGCCCTTGGAGATCTTTTCTTCAAGCAGGTGACAAAACAAACAGCAAAGTCCTTTTTCTCCTTTCTTTGGCAGCAAGCAGCCACTGCAGGTCAACCCCAGACAGCAAACAGCACAGGGGCAGTATTCCTCCTCAGCTTATCCGCCTCTCCTCCTTGGCAAAGGTTCCTCTTGATTTCCCAGAAGTGATCTAAAAGTCTGGGGTCTGGGCCCCTCTTTTTATACACCAAAATCCTTTGCTCTCTGAAGGCAGAGAGTGTCTGTACCCAGCCAAAACCCGTTCTGTCCTCACTGGTGCAGCTTCCTGGCAGGAGGTGGAGACAGCATTGTTGAAGGCAGACCAGGTCCATTCAGGTGAAAGGAAATCTCCTCCCCCTACTCTAAATTCAACCCAGGTCCCATTCAGCCCAGCCCTGACTCATCAGACTTCTGGAGCCACAGCCCTCTCCCAGCTCCTGTCACTCACAAGCCAGACATGCAATACACAAACCTAGCAGAGGCATAATGGATGGTTAGGCAAGAACATACCCACTTTCTAAAAGTGGTATTTTCAAACACAGAATGTAAAAATCACCCTCACCAAAAGATGCACATTAACATTCTGAGTTCAGGCATACTAAACTTTATTTTCCTATCTTGTTCCTAGGGCCAGTTATGTTTATAAGATGTTATAAACTAACTGCCCATTCTGGCCTATGGGAACAGATAGCCTTGCAATAGTGAAAAACGAAATTGGCAGTATTTCACTATCAGGACATGCCACACACATCAGGGCATGTCCTACCTTTCACATACAATACACCCTGCCCACAGGGGTACCTTGGGCCTACCTTAGGGGTGACTAACATGTACAAAAGGGAAGGTTTAGGGACTGGCAAGTGTGTGTACTTGCCAAGTCGACATGGCAGTCACAGACTGCATGCAGGCTCTGCAATGGCAGGCCTGAGACACACTTTACAAGCTGCTTCTGTGGGTGGCACAATCAGTGCTGCAAGCCCACCAGCAGCATTTGATTTACAGGCCCTGGGCACACATGGTGCACTGTACTAGGGTCTGACAAGTAAATCAAATCAGGCAATCATGGAATCACTAATCCATTACATCAATTTACAACAGGGGGCACTTGCACTTTGGCACTGAACAGCAGTGTCAAAGTGCCCAAAGCATCTAGACCAGCGAAAATAGAGTCCAACACACAGCAAAACACAGGAAGTAGAGGCAAAAAATGGAAGGGAGACCCACGCCAATGGTGCCAGGTCTAACAGGGATGCCCTAATGTGATTTGATCTTTTGGATCTGCTTTCTCCCTTCCTCTTCCTTCTCACTCTCCCTTTTCCCTCTCTTCCCTTCTCTCATCCCATTTCTTCAACCTCTTTTGCCTTCTCTCTTCCTTGCCCTCCCTTTCTCCCTTTCAATGGGAAGATGTACATCCATACATAATACTATTGTTTGCAGTATTTTTACATCCCGGTTTCTGATTGTATTCCTGTTTTAAATGCACATAAAAAGAATTTTAAAAAAATATAGTCAAAGAAGCATGTAGTTTAACATATCTTTTGATATCATAAGACACCCTACATAATAAAAAAATGTCTACCTTCTTTTTCATCTTTTTTTTCAATATCGAGAGTTCCTAAAGGAAAATTAGCAGAACTGTGATCGCATGTTCCAGGAACACTTTAATTAGGCCCTGCTGAGTATTTATCCAGGGAGCAGATAAGATGGTTATAAAGGGCAGTTTGAAGCGCCCTGGTCACAGATGATTAACATTGAAGACTCAGATTGCATTATCACTGCATTACCCGTTTCAGGAGCCAGCAGCCTCTTTCCTCCTCCTTCTATTTGCATAGAATGCTCTTTAAGTTTTTTGAGGATTCAGATGATGTACTTGTCAGTTTACAAATAACTGGTGGAGAAGGAGAAGGTAACTTCAACACTTTCTTAATTATGTGCAGCTTTCAGGAAATGTAATAACTAGCTAAAAAACATGTTCCACGGACATAGTTAATATGCAAAAATAGCACATTTTATGGGATAACAAACCCACTGAAAATAGCACATTTTATGGGATCACAAACTCACTGCCTTCGCGACCGATCGACTTATGCAGAAGTCACACATTAGCAAATCGATAACATTCACTGAAGGGCGGATTCTCTGTCCTGCGCTTGTGCTGTATCTCATCTGGGATTCATGCAATGAAACAGGAAGGGAACATGTCGTGCTAGAGCACCTCACAGCTTCTCTGAGCTCCAGGGTGCAACATTTGTCAGCGACCAAGAGATCATCCAAAGATTAGGGACATATGGGCACATGCAACTAAGGACAACAAGAATTTGCAATGCAATAGTTCTCGCATTTACGCGAGTTTAAGCTATTGGTAGTGTAAATGACAATGCCTTATATTTATGTTTCAAAAACGAAAACAAAAATAAAAGGCATTGTCATTTGCAATGTCAATTGCTCAAACGCGTAAATGCGAGACCTATTGCATTGCAAATGCTTGTTTGGGTAAACACTTCATGCAGGGTAATAGTGCAAGTGCAACATAAAACACTTGTCTTTATTGTGAAGATAATTAATTTTGGGAACTGTTCAAGGTTTTGTTTCTAATAGAAAAATATACATATACATTGGGCGTGGCCTACCATTTACAAAATGAGCACAAAGTATGCATTAGATTAGAACAAAACTTATGTTTTTACGAACCATGTGGCTCACAGAACAGCTGTTGAGATTTCCTAGAAGGATCCTTTAAAGGCTCCATCGGGGCTCTCAGGGTGAGCACTTCCTCCTGATATTGTTTACTGGAGAGTCACAACAGGCTGCCCTCCTACAGCGCGCCTTGTGCACCCAAATCGCAAATCTGTGCGCTCAGGGACGGACAAGGCCTCTGTTTTATAAGTTGTTGCTGAGTTTAGTGGAGAAGCCAAGGTGCCCGGGGCCCTAATACAAGTACGAAAAATAGACCATCAAACTCCCAATTCAGTTTGGAATTAAGACACAGCTAGAATTTGGGAAGCTGTGGGCTCTTTACACTGCCCCGGTGCCATTCATTGCAGCTACTGCACTATTTATTGCAATGCAGCCCGTCTTCTCTTAGAGAACGGACCATGGGCTTGTTTCCTCCTGCTAAATAGTTTCAAGCATTACATAATTGCCATAAGAGCGGGTTTGGTATTACAGAGAGGCGCTTCAAACAGATTCTGTGCACAGTGTCTGCTTTTGTCTTACAGATGGAGGCGTTGAAAGCGCATTCCTAAAATAAATATGAAACAACTTCAATGGAAGTTTATCACATGCCTGAAGCCCACTCGGCTCTTACACTGCAAAGTGGGAGTTCATAGGTCAGGCTAAAACGGAGCGCTGCTACCAACTCCTGGCGACAAGGATGAGCATAAGTCGCGGCACTCATAAGTGACCGAGTTGCTAAGTTTGACACAACATGGCGCCCATTCACCACCTACATAAAAAGACAACAACTGGAGGACACTGGGGGCTTCGGAGCTGTGGGTGATGTCCTCTTCGGATGGGGAGGGTGACCCTAACTCTGGTGCAGGCTCTTAACAGTTTCCGTCTGCCTGGGGCTGGGACTCCCTGGGAGGTCGAGGGCGGAGGGGGTTGGGGGGGGGGGCGGTTATCCTACATAAAGAACGACGAAACGTTGCCCTTTGATGATCAAACAAATTCTGTTTTTGTTCGTTTTTCGAGAGATGGATAGTGCTTAGCCCTACCACCCTGTTCTCTAACGTGTTTATGTATGGCGACTCTGAAAAGTGGGTCATGTTTTCATATTACAAATTGCTAAATGAAGTTGTTAAAAAAAAAAAAAAAAAGAGGCAGCGCTGCTTTTAGGGCTGGGGTGGGAGGTATAGTTCTTGCACCCCTTAAACCTGCCTTTCTTTGTGGCCCAGTTCATCTGCAGAAACAAACATTCTGTCACAGATAGTAACCCTGGCCTGTGCCCCTTCAAGCATGTCTGGCAACATGAGGCATTTATTTACTTTTGAAATGAAAAATGTACTAATGAAACAATTCATTAGTAAAAATTAGGCAGGGGTTACTGCTCAAGTAAAGAAAATGTCAGCATGATTTCAATTTTAAAATGTAAGCACGTATCCTGATTTTATTATCAGCAGGCAGGGGGCGCCTCGGGAAGGACAGAGCAAGTCAAGGGGGTCGTGCCCCCATCCTCGCACCCTTATTAGCTCTGCCATTGGTAATGACAGAAGGCACGCCAGGAGTTAGCTCTACTTACTGCTGGGAGACTGGGGTGATATTTTACTAACCACAGACGTAAACAAGGATTGGAAATACAATAGGTCTCGCATTTGTTTGAGTAGGAGCTATTGGCATTGTAAATGGCAATGTCTTTTACCAACGTGTTATGGAGTGTATGTATGCGGTGTGTAGTGGAATTATGTGGGTTGGATTGTATTAGTTAGTAGTGTAATTGTGTGGCATGGAATTGTGTGGAGTGGATTTGTGTAGTGGAACTATGAGGCATGGTGTGCTGTGGAATTATGTGGATAGTATTTATGTGGTATTAAGTGCACTGGAATTATGTGGAGTAGGATTTTGTGTTATGGTGTGTAATTATATGGAATAGTATTTTGTGTTGTGGAGTGGGATGTAGTGGAGTTTAATTATGTGGTATGCTGTTGAATTTTGTGGCATGATGTGGAATTCTGTGGTGTGGATTGGATGTATGTGGTTTATTGTGTAATTGTGTTGCTAGTTGTATAATGTGGTTTGGTGTTGAATTATGTTGTGTGGATTTGAATTGTGTTTCCCAGAGCAGTGGAGGAGAGGAGGGGGAGTGGATGAGAGGAGAGGAAGGGAGGAGGGTGAGGCAGGGGGATGGAGGAGTTGGGGAGAGCAAGGAGGTGGGAGGTTTTGTAGGTTGCAAGCTGTAGATAGAATCGGTTCAGAAAGGACATAGTTCATCGCAGCATTTGAAGTCTGCCAGGTCATAGCTTGGAATAGGTGTGACATTTTACAGTAGCACATGAGAAGTGGGATCGTCTTTTTCGCAGATCATTATAATCTCCGGAAAGGGAACCAATAAATGCAATCTGTTCAGCTTGACTGGGTAAACGGTTCTTAACCTTACTTTTTCACCTGTATATGTGGAGGATTATCAGTCGTTCCTTGAATAAAGTAGAGAAAATTGCCCAAAGTAAAAGAGTTCCTGATGAAATTGCGAAAAGAAAAAAAAACAGAGGCGTGGCAATCTGTGGTGCAGCACGTACAACGGCACCGAGGTCCAGTACATTAAAAGGCCCATTGCGCCACAATTATTGGTAGTTTTACTAGCCAACACGTTTATTTAAGTGGTCCATTTTGCATGCTTCCACTAGGCCTTATGGGATCCTTTGTACACCACTGACCGTGGCAACACTAACTCTCCAAGGTTATACTAACCGAGCACTGCGATGGCTGCAACCACCCTGCATGCTGCCAGTAACGATGGACAGCAACTCAAACATAATGAACATTGAAAAGCGCGTATCAACCTTCATTCAATTTAATAAAATATGCTGGTCTGGTTAAGAACGGCAATGAGCTGCAGACAGAAATCAAGACGTTATCTCATGCTGCATTCTTCAGTCAGAGCTGCTGCTTTCAGAACGTGGTGGTTCTCACAAAGGATTCGTGATTAAGCACAACAGACGAGGAGCTCAGATTGCACGGCATGGCTTCCGTGGAGGGGGAGAGCAGAGGTGGACTAGAGGTGCATAGCAGCTCTAAGCTGCAAGGCAGCACAAACACCGACGCGCGCTCGTCCTGATGTACTAGTGTGCACGGCATGGCTTCCGTGGAGGGGGAGAGCAGAGCGGGCAACGTGGCGAGTGTCCAGTGGCGCTAGAACTGTGTACCTCAGTGCTCTAGTGGGGAGAAAGGGCAGCGCTACAATGGGAATGCAGCTTGCAGGGTAGCTTGGAACTGGTGCGGGGTACATAGCAGCGCTATGGTGCACGACAGTGCTGAAGATCGGTGCACTCTCATATCTGAGGTACTAGTGTGCACGGCATGGCTTCCGTTGAGAGGGAGAGCAGAGGTGGACCAGGGGTGCATAGCAGCACTAGGGTGCAAGGCAGCACAAACACCGACGCGCGCTCGTCCTGATGTACTAGTGTGCACGGCATGGCTTCCGTGGAGGGGGAGAGCAGAGCGGGCAATGTGGCGAGTGTCCAGTGGCGCTAGAACTGTGTACCTCAGTGCTCTAGTGGGGAGAAAGGGCAGCGCTACAATGGGAATGCAGCTTGCAGGGTAGCTTGGAACTGGTGCGGGGTACATAGCAGCGCTAAGGTGCACGACAGTGCTGAAGATTGGTGCACTCTCATATCTGAGGTACTAGTGTGCATGGCATGGCTTCCGTGGGGGGGGGAGAGCAGAGGTGGACCAGGGGTGCATAGCAGCGCTAAGGTGCAAGGCAGCACAAACACCGACGCGCGCTCGTCCTGATGTACTAGTGTGCACGGCATGGCTTCCGTGGAGGGGGAGAGCAGAGCGGGCAACGTGGCGAGTGTCCAGTGGCGCTAGAACTGTGTACCTCAGTGCTCTAGTGGGGAGAAAGGGCAGCGCTACAATGGGAATGCAGCTTGCAGGATAGCTTGGAACTGGTGCGGGGTACATAGCAGCGCTAAGGTGCACGACAGTGCTGAAGATCGGTGCACTCTCATATCTGAGGTACTAGTGTGCACGGCATGGCTTCCGTGGAGAGGGAGAGCAGAGGTGGACCAGGGGTGCATAGCAGCACTAGGGTGCAAGGCAGCACAAACACCGATGCGCACTCGTCCTGATGTACTAGTGTGCACGGCATGGCTTCCGTGGAGGGGGAGAGCAGAGCGGGCAACATGGCGAGTGTCCAGTGGCGCTAGAACTGTGTACCTCAGTGCTCTAGTAGGGAAAAAGGACAGCGCTACAATGGGAATGCAGCTTGCCTGTAGCTTGGAACTGGTGCGGGGTACATAGCAGCGCTAAGGTGCACGACAGTGCTGAAGATCGGTGCACTCTCATATCTGAGGTACTAGTGTGCACGGCATGGCTTCCGTGGGGGGGAGATCAGAGGTGGACCAGGGGTGCATAGCAGCGCTAAGGTGCAAGGCAGCACAAACACCGACGCGCGCTCGTCCTGATGTACTAGTGTGCACGGCATGGCTTCCGTGGAGGGGGAGAGCAGAGCGGGCAACGTGGCGATTTAAAAAAAAAAAGCCAAAGTAGTCCCTAAACGAAAATGACAAAGCCCTACAGCGCTATAAAACAGTAGTTGGCCGGTGCTGCTTCCGATAAAAACGGAAGTGATGAAACGGGCCAGCAACCAATAGGGAGGCCGGAAATAACAGTAACGCATGAATAAGCCAATTACAAGCAGCAGGCAAGCAGCAGGCGGGATTACCCTCGCTATACAGATTACTAGATGTCTAGGAGAAACAGCGCATGCGCGCTGCCTACGCAAGACCTAAAAATACAGAGACACGCACAGATATAAAGACACCCACTGATGCCACACATAACTGCCCCTGCACACAACACACATGCACGAGCACACACACACTGCACAAGTACTTACTGACTCACAAGCGCACACATATACCCACAGACTCCAAACATGTACACCACACACATACGTGCGCTCCATGTACACAAAGTACAAATACTCGTAAACTACACAGGCACACACTGACTTTCATACCCACAGATCCGAAACACATTCACAGACACATCACACACGTACAGATACACAGAAACACATGTACACACACACACTTGCCAGGCAGATAAACACAAACCCACACAGCGCATCATAAATCCGCACGCAGCCCGCAGCGCTCACCGTACCGGGCCTCCTCTCCGCGGCTGCAGTTGCTGCAAATGTGCTTGATCTCCTTCCCGATGTGACAGTGGATGACAAAGGACACGTTGTTGTTGTTGGTGCTCGGCTCCTTCAGCGGCTTTATCCTCACCAGATAGAAGGCTTTCTTCCACGCCTTCCCCTGGCCGCATGTCTCATGCACAGCTCTCCCTTCAGCCCGGCGGTGAGAGGGAGGCGGCGGAGGAGGCAGCGGAGAAGGTAACATCCCGGGCTGCCTGGCGTGCGTGAAATCTGCCTTCCGTCCACTCCTGCAGCCTCAGTGACACACTGGCGCGTGCGCGCACACACACACATCCACGTGCTCACACATACACGGGGATTAGGAGAACAAGCATTTGCAAAGCAATAGGACTTACATTTAGGCGAGACCTATTGCATTGCATCACGGACAACGGGAGGGGGAAGCACGGACCACAGGAGTGCGGGGGGACCTTGAGGGGAGGGGGGGGAGAAGGGGGCAAGAAGGCACGGACAAAGTAGTGCTCACAGTCTAAATAACACATACGTACTGTGTAACACTCGAAGTAAAGGGGCAAATAGCCATGGGAGGGTACAGATGACGACATGGCCATAATAAGGCGGGACTAACAAGCCTCATAATCAATCAGACGGCAGCATTTACAAAACACAATGACACAAGCCAATTAAAAACATGGGCGGAGAGTAGGCAGAGCTTCCACGGAGCTTCCACTCCATACTAGATAACTGCATACCTCGCAAAGCGAGCAGAGCATGTGCACTGCCGCTATAGGCTCGACCTAAAAAGGTAAAAGTGCTACACAATGAAAAACATAACATTCCATTCTACAACAGACCACTGTGCCAAAACTGCTGTCATCACGAGCTGAATAAGCCACAGCACCCCGAAGTGACACAAACTGAACATATTATGCTGTTCCAAATGGTTGCTCGTATGCATGTGAAAGGCACATGTTTTCACCTGTTGGAAGTAGTTAATTGTTATTTTAAAGAATGGAGACTGCTTATATATTGTTCTTTGTAGATAAAACTGATTGTGTAATCGCAATTTCGACTGTGCTTGATTGGAATTTGTAGGTGATCATTTTTTCTACATTGAAAAATTATTTTTGATCTTGGCCATGGACTGACCTTTATTGTAATTCTAAATTAATGTGCTTTTTCAGCTGGTACTATCTAATTTATCAAGAGAATTATGATAATTACCAGGAAAATACATTATAAAAGATCCACCTGTAAGCCGAAAGCGGCGGAGAGTTTTGTAATAAAACACGGGACAAACATTAATAATTATACACATTTTTTTTATCAGCTGCATCAGGATATCTTCTGTTTGGATGAGAAATGCATTGCTTGTTTTCCATTGGAGGTGTAACCATGACCAGAATAAAGGCACAACAGAATGCCTATATGTTTCACTTATACAGTTTATAGGGGACCAAGAAGTCAAGTAAGTTAATTATTGTTGCATGTTCCCTTATCAATGATCATTTCTGTGAAGTAACTAACGGACTTTATTATAATGGATAATTATATATGGATCATATAGTTGCCATAGCTTAGATGTCCATGAGTGAAATGCATCATCCCCTGTGAATTGATCATCAAATTTAATGCAGTAAATTTTAATTTATATTTAGATGATTAAGTTCACACCGATTTTACAATATACAGGTTTGCAACATTTAAGCAGGTGGGATGGGTCAGTGTGTTCAGTGGTTGCCACTGTAACACTTGAAATGTAGGTCATACGTTTTCATCCTGGCAAGCTTGATTCAGCCTTTCATTCTTATCAAGTGAGTAATTTGAAAATGATTACATTGGATACTAACAACTGGTCTATACCACATGTAAAAAATAGTGTACGGAATGCTAAAATTGTGTCTGATGCTCAAAAGAGGCTGGTAGCATCGCAATGTTTCCATTGCGGTGACCAGTGCACACCTTTCAGTAGGAGGGATTCTGAAAGCCTTGGCGTTAATGAATGAGCTAACCGGAGTTATAAGACTGCACAACTGCCGTAAGACGTGAAGGCGTAGTGGTTATTCCTGATATACACCTCAATACATGGTTGATCCTAAAAATTCCGCCATTCATTCTGTCATGATTTTACTGGGCCCTTTTCTAACGATTAAAACTGGACCACCCCATGATTGATGAACGGACATGGCAGGAAGGAAAGTAAATTGCAATGTAACATTTACTTCCGGCACTTATGATTGAATGTGCTCAATTTCAGACAGTGACCTTCTGCAGACACCTGAAGTGCCAAATGTGTACTGGCACACATACACTTGAAGATAGGGAGCCAAAACTGGCATTATGATGAGCACGTGCCACAGTGACCATGCTGGGACAGAGCTGGAGGATAATGTGTGAAGGACCCCCGAAAGTGACACCACAACACTTGCATCCCATGTCAGCAACACAACATCCTCTAGGCTCCCTGATCTTCAAGTGGACCACATTTCAAAACCAGAACTTTTGGCTAGTTCAGTTGCTGCACGATGCTGGTAGACTCTCTTTGAGTATCACATCATCCACTTTGAGAGGAATCTATTCAACCTTCTTTGTAGAATTGATTTGTTTTTACTGACTCTTTTGTAGTAAAAATGTTAACTATGGGCTGTGGAACCTATTCTTGAGTTATCTATTGATCAAGGGTGATAGGGAGGCATTATAAATAAGGTGGATGCAATTTATAAGATGGTGGTGGCCAATGTGGGCCAATTTGCGTCACTGCATCCATAATTAATAACTGGCAGTAGAGATGCAAGGCTTCCATGCCCTATGCCTCTCAACTGCAGGTGTGGATAGCCTGTCGCTGACCTTTAGGTTCCGGGTTGTCAGCCGAATGATTCACCACTTACAGGCTCAGGTCACCAGCCTGCCTCTGTGACTCCAGATCAGTACATGTAAAAAGCCAGTTGTCAGTGCTCCAAAGGACTAGTGCAAGCCATCACTACTTATGCTGCTCTCATACCACCAACTAGGGAAGTCTGTTGTCAGGTAAATTCATGTTGTTTATCTCAATGAAGGGAGGCAGTATGGAAGGATGGCACATATGTAAATGTGCTTGAACAGATTTATTCTGAGATGTCCTCCCTAAAAGGAAATCCAACTACCAGTGGAAAAAACTTGTAAAAATCTATCACCAAATAACAATCAAGCATTCCTACAAATCTTATCTGATGCAATGCACATTCTGCTTTTACATCTAAACCCATCATGACACATCCCATTCCACACACACATACACTTACGCACACATATGCAAAGATCAAACCACACTGACACAGACATTCACTGTACACAAGCCTACAAACATGCACACAACTCTGAAACTCCAAGGCCCGTTAGGATTGCACTGGCACATCTTTAGGGAATCAACAACATCCTTTACCACTGTCTTTTTATTTTGCCTCGCACCATTTTTCACCTCAACATGCTTCAACCCCAAAATTAGGGACTGATTACAACATCGGCGGCCCATCAGTCGAAACACCGATGCCTCGGTCGGTAGAATACCACATATCCTGCGGTGTTCAGACACCCGTATTACGAGTGGACTGCCGGTCCGGGGGTCCAAAGTCTGTGGTCCCATGGCAGCAGCATGGCTCGGCCATTGAGAAGGGCCGCAGCAGATACCGCAGTGGTGCAGCGCCTTCTGCAGTGCATGGAGAGGGGGCAAAACATGTGCCCCCATGCAGTACCCACCCTGGGCGAAACCACCCAGGGCCCTGATTGTGGCCCCTTCCTTACCCTTCTGCCATTCATTTCATGGTGGGGTTCCCACCATGAAAAGGCTGTGGAAAAGAGAGTTCATAATCCCGACGGCATTGCCTCCCTCGACGCTGCCGCCATTCATAGCTGCCTTCACCTCAGCGGCACCGTCGGGATCCAAGATCCTGGTGGTGTTGCGGGCTGACAACCAAACTTGTAATTGGGCAGTCAGACCATCTAGGTTGCGGCGGTTGGACCGCTACCCCAAGTACTGCAGTCTCGGAGCACTGTACTGATACTGAGGCCCTTAACCACATCATGCAACCATTTTGGGTCACATTATACTACAAATTCCAGCTCTTTATATATACCAAAACTCGACTTCAAAGTGAAGGCTAAACACAACTTTGTTTTGGCTTTCATAGTCTGAATCTAAGGGCCTGTTTCAGCTAAAGGGTTACTCCATCACAAGCCTGGGTGTCCGCTGTAGGATATCCTTTACACCTGTATATCTATTTGCTCTTTTAATACAGCGGATAGAATATACGTCACATTTGTAACAGAGAACCCATCATCCGATCTCTAAATCAGGCCCTAAGTGAAAGAAAAATCATGCCATGTGCCATTGTACATTAATTCCAGTTTTCTTCACCAATTTCTTTACTTCACCGTAATAGAGGATGTTTTTTTAGAATTAATTATATTCACCTTCTCCTTCAATCCATTCTGTTTTTTAGATTACATAATGACATAAATTGATCTCTGCGTCATGGTCATTTAGAAACACTAAACAGAATTGAAATAGGAGTTGGAAAAATTGTCTAGATTTGTTAGCTTTTGAACCAGTTTTGAAAATCTATTTAGAATGTAATCCCTCATAATAATTTAAACTGCAACAGAATTGTATGAAGATATTTTATATGTGACTAAAAGGTCTTCTGCTGTGCAAAATAAATACTGAGGGCCAGATTTATCAAGGTTTTGCGTCGCCCTTGCACCACATAATAATATCATCTGTTTGGCACTATATCACATTCCTAGCCTGCCTTTAAATTGGCAGAGCTCGAGGCAAGCTCTTGGCCAAGAAAAGATGGTACATCCTCTGACAAAAAATGTGGGCCTAATTAGACCAGTTTGCTAGTTGCCAATATGTGAAAGTTTTAAAGTTGGAGATGTTTAACTGATTCACGGTCTTTGATTATGTTACGAAATAGTCCGTCTTTCAGCTTAATACATGGAGGCAGCCTGAGGCATTTTTTAAGCAATTAAAGAGTTTTTGGGAACTTTTTTTCACATTCGATCTAAGTTCTAAGATGCGGCTTAAAAATGTGTTTCTTGTAGGTTTTCATCTCCTTTCTGAGATGTTCTAAAGAAAGAAACAGAGGGTTAGAATCACCAAGCCACTTTTGATATTATAAGAACTTTTATGAATTTGTTCAGTTCTTTCAACTGCCAATTGTCAGACTATCTCAATTAATTTTTTTCTCTTTCTCCACTGGGCAAAATCGTTCATAATGTCACGTATATGCCCAATATAATCTTGCGGGAAAGCATTTACACCATTGTTGTTAGGATATAAGAGAAGACTAGAAGTGAATCTCTGTTTTATATTTGGAATATTAGGTTTCATTGGTACAACTTCATCCATGTTTGCGTTCCTTCAGCTTGGCCTAAATGTGTTATTTTAGAGGCTAAGGGCCATATGTATCAAAAAAGAGTTTTGCGATTCTCAAATAGCGATTTTTAGCGAATCGCAATTAGAGAATCGCAAAATGCAATGTATGTAGGATTTGCTAAAAATTTTGCGAATCCTACATATTCCTTATTTGCGAATCGCAAATTGAGATTCGCAAATAAGGAATACCTTCCCATTCATTCCTATGGGCTAGGAGGCCATTCTCAATTTGCGATTACCAATTAGAGAATCGCAAATTGAGAATGCAATTTCAAGGTTGCAAGGATGCCAAAAGGACACCCTGTTGCACCCCTGAAATATGCATGTGTGCACATTTTGCGCACATACATGCCCTAAGAGCATGTATGTGCGACATATAGCTGTAAACGACTGGAGCGGCAGTGGAGGTCTAGTTACAGCGAGCATGCTAAGCACATCTATAGAAACGCTTTGAAAGAATTCCACAGCATGATAAGAGTAGCTAGAAGAGAGTATCTGGCGGATTGTATTTATAAAGCTGATAACTCGACTAAGGAGGTGTTTAAAGTGGTCAAATCCTTCTTGAAACCTAGAGCTGTGGAGTCCACTGTGCAACCCTCACTCGCCTTATGCGATAGTATTTCCATCTTTTTTGATGATAAAATTCAGGAAGTGTATAAATCTTTCTCAGGGCGGTCAGAAACAGAGAAATGTGACAAGAGGGAAGTTAGAGTCCCTGAACCGTCTTTGATGTCGTTTTCCAGCATTTCCCAACAGGATGCCATGTCAGAAATTGTGAGGTGTAAGTCGGGGGCACCTGATGACCCTTGCCCCCCAACACTATGGAAAGTGATGGCCCACTCCTTGTCACACACTCTGTTGCACATCTGGAACGCCTCCCTGTCAACGGGTACTTTTCCAGATGTCTGGAAACACGCTACTCTCCTACCGTTAAGAAAAAAAACGAATGGGGACCCTGGGAATCTGACCAATTAAAGACCCATCTCTTTGCTACCAGCTCCGGCTAAGATGTTGGAAAAACTGGTGCAGAGGCAACTGTCTAGTTTTATCGAAAAGGAGGGCATCCTACACGATACCCAATCTGGCTTCAGGTCGGGATTTAGCACTGAGACGGCCCTCCTGGAGGTGGCGGAATTAGTTAGACAGGCTGCAGATTCAGGGGCCTCTGCGATGCTGGTGCTCCTGGATCTGTCGGCCGCTTTCAACACCGTTGACCATACCTTGCTGTTAGAGAGACTGTTGGATAGTGGTATTGGAGGTTCGGCCCTGGCCTGGTTGAAATCCTATTTGGAGAATCGCACTCAGAGGGTTGCGCTTCAACCTTTTTTATCCAAGCCAAAACAGCTCTGGTGTGGAGTCCCTCAGGGGTCAGCACTCAGCCCTCTTCTGTTCAATGTGTACCTGGCTCCTCTGTTTACCCTGATAGCCAATTGGGGGATAAGAGCGATCTCCTACGCAGACGATACACAATTGGTTTTCACTTTCAAAGAGCAGACCGTGGCTGCCTTTGCGAGTTTCAAGGGTTGCCTGAGAGACATAGCGTGGTGGATGAATAACAACAAACTCAGGCTTAATGCAGGAAAGACTGAGGTGTTGTTTTTCGGGAAAGAGCCACCCCCACCTTCGGATCTCTGGTGGCCTACCGAAATGGGTCCACCTCCCTCACCGGCAGATTGTATAAAAAATCTAGGTGTTAAGTGGGAGTCTGACCTTTCCTTCTCGGCTCAGATACGTCAGGTGATGGCCACCTGTTTTTGTCAACTGAGGAATCTGAAGAAATTTTTGTATCTGCTTCCAGAGGAGTGTCGGAAAAACATAGTACATGCTGTGGTAACTTCCAGGCTAGACTATGCAAATGGCCTCTATCTGGGTCAGCCAGAGTATCTGATTAAACGCCTGCAGATAGTGCAAAATGCGGCTGCGAGACTAATTAGGCGAGTGCCGTTTCGTGAACATGTCTCTCCGCATTTAAAAGCATTACACTGGCTCCCAGTGAGGAAAAGAGTCAAATTCAAGGCCTTGACTCTGGCGTTCCGTGCTATGCATGGTAACTGCCCTATCTACTTGAAACACAGACTACGTGGTTACCAACTATCCAGAACCTTGAGATCCAATTCCCAAAATCTACTATGTATCCCCCGTTTGAAAAAGGCACGTATGGGTGGCAGATCCTTTATGCTCGGGGCTGCAAAACTGTGGAACTCCCTGCCGAACAATCTCCGCACTATCGATTCTGAGCCCCTTTTCAGGAAAATGGTGAAAACCTGGCTTTTTAAGGAAGACTGAGGGCCCATGACTTGGCCCTGAGCGGTCCAATGCTGTATTATTTTCCGCTTAGCGCCGGGACACCTCTGTTTGAGGTAGCTGTCGCGCTTTACAAGTGTCTGTATTATTATTATTATTATTATTATATGGCACTTTTAAAAAATCAAAAAAGTGCTTTTTTAAAGAAAATCGCAAATTACCACCAACTTGAAGTTGGTGGTAATTTGCAATTCCTAAGGCCAAATAGCAAATTTCTGGTGCTTCCAGAATTGCATTTAAGGAATCGCAATTTGCAATTCCTTAATTGCATTCGCAAAATAGAGAATCGCAAATTTTGCAATTCTCTATTTTGCGATGGCCTTTTGGGATGATACATCCCCAAAAGGCTTTTTCCATTCGCAAACGGGCCAATTCTGAGAATCTGCCCGTTTGCAAACGGGAAAAAGGCTTGATACATATGGCCCTAAGAGATGAGAGGGTTATGTGGGTGTGATCTCCTTTTCCACTGAAAACAATTCATCTAATTGGCTTTGGCTATAGTTATGGAGCTCTCTAACACGGGGCGCTTACTTTGAGCAGGAGCAACTCAATGCTCAATAAGATCATTTTTCGATTGGTCAGCCAGAGAGTTGATTCACAGAATTATCCTCAGCTTTACCGCAGTGCAATCTAAAGAATCCTTCAAAATTACTTTTAGGGTAAATTTGGTGGTACAGTTATAGTTTCAGTAATGTGCTTCGCATTAATCGAATGTCACTGAATCCAGGTAGATAATGATTATTCTAAGTGAATAATGGGTTACATAATTAATTTAGTAACTATCCATTGGAAGTTAGTAGGTGAATTTCAGAGGTCAAGAGTTTTTAACAGACTAATCAGTTTACTGGTTTGTTTCTGGTGTGTGGTTGTGTAAAAGAGAGAACAAGGACATAATTCACATCCACAGAGCTCAGAGGAATATCAATGAGAGTAAGTGCCAACGGTAAAGGATACAAGGGTCAGCTTCTAGTGCCCCTCTCACCATCCAGAATTAATGACCTTCAATGAGTCTTTCCGTTTTTGTTTGATTTGGTCTATTGCAAAGTTTCAAGTTGCCCTACATTTTCAAACAAATACCTTTTACACTTAATAAACATTATGAATCAAAAGAGTGCTGGAATTCATTGAGCGTTCTTGCATAATGTTGGCAGGTATTTGATTTGAAATGTGTGGGATGCCCCTTTCTTAAAGTGATCTGGAGAACTTAAGGACTTAGCGTGAAGGGTATGTAAATGGAGAAAAATTAATGGATGGGGATGGATAATGGATGGGGAGAAAAAAAATGACTACATAGGGTGCAAGAGAAGGAAACATTGACCTTCCACAAATCGAGAAATGAACAGTTGTCACCTAAATCTAAATTAAGGTCTATACTTTTTGTGTAACATTAGATTGGGAGGACAGATAAATGAAACAGGAGACTGATGAAGGATAGGCAATTTGCATTGCTCATGATTTCATGAGGTGTGCCTTTGGAATTTCGAGATACAAACCTCAATGGCTCCAAATATCTGGGACACAATAGCGAAGGTCAAAATATTGAAAGTAAGGGTGGGCGTAGCAGGCGTAGTGCCTCTACGCGTATTTCTACTGAGTTTGAAAAAACTCTGTGGAAATACTCTACGCTCCCTCCCCCTCCCAAATTAATAAAAAAATAAGAAAGAAGGCACTTACCTGCTTATCTGCCTCTTCCTCTGCCTGGCCGCTCTCCTTCTTGCTCCTCGCCATCCTTGCCGTCCTTCTCCTATGAAAAAACACTACCTTGTGCGTCTTGTGTTGTGCAAGACGCACAAGGTAGTGTTTTTTCATAGGAGAAGGACAGCAAGGATAGCGAGGAGCAGGAAGGAGAGCGGCCAGGCAGAGGAAGAGGCAGATAAGCAGGTAAGTGCCTTCTTTTTTATTTTTTTATTAATTTGGGAGGGTGGAGGGCTGGCTAACTCCGCTCCACCACGGAAGGGAGTTTTTGCCTGAACTCCGCGTTTGGAACGGAGCGCGGAGTAGGCAAAAATTTGCAAACTCCATTGACGGAGCAGAGTTACCCGCCCAGGGTTAATTGAAAGGTATGTTAGTATAGAATTTCCATATCTAACTCCACATATATTGTCCACCTTTACAATATATGTATCTCTTCAAGGGGCATAGATTGTATTGCAATATTCCTAGCCTGGATATTCTAGAGTACAATCATTTTATGAACTTGTTTTCATAATTTGCTGGTTTACAGCATCTATTCTAGGATGATTGCCTCTGTCAATAAATACATTTGTTGTTCAAGTTAATTAGCATTTACATTCTTCTCAAAAAGAATTGTGGATGAGATTGCATTAAAAAACCAGAGACTATTGAAATATTGTATTTTTAAGGTGCCCAGTGGTTCCTTTTGCGCTCTGAATCAGGGCTGACATAAGTCACTCCAGGCTGACTGACTGACTTTATTGTGGGGTCTGTGTGACAAAGGGTGATGCTAAGGGCCTTATTTATGAAGGTCTTGCGACATTTTTGCGCTGTCATTGCGTCACTTTATGTGACGCAGCGGCGGTGTAAACAGTGCACCATGTTGCGCCATATTTACAAAGTGATGCATCTAGGCAGATGCGTCACCTTGTAAACCCCTGCACCACAATACATTATACCTGTGTCAGGTATAATGTATGCAGGGTGGCCGTTCCACGGCAAGAAAGCCTTGTAGAAGTGTTGCCCATAAATCTATGAGATTTCACTGCAACACTTCAAGGACGCAAATGAGTCAAAACCTCACTCCTGCCTCATGGCAGGCGTAAGAGTGACACAGTGCAATAGGCACAGGCCTACCCCATGCATTGCTGGAGTTGCGTCATGCTTGCGACACAACTCTAGCAATGTGTGACTTTTGCGCTCACAGATACGTCAGGATTCCTGACATATCTGTCATTCATTGCGACATGGAGGCCTGTACATTAAATATAGCACATCCATCCTGTCGCAAAGAGGGCCCAGTAAAAATCGCCGCATTGATGTTTTTCCGCAAAGATGCAACAGTTTTCATAAATGAGGCCCATGTTTTTATATGTCTGATTCACAAAGTGTTTATATGCCCAATTAGCAACTACCTTTCTCCAGGTTTACTTCTAAACTTCTAGGAGTAAACAACACTTTCTCAAGAAGAAGACGATTGTGGATATGGCCGTAACTTTATCTTGCATATTCCTATCATAGAAACAGGCAGAAGAAAACATTGAGTAATTCAGCTTGAATTATGGGGTTCATTGTTTTATCTTAGGTATCCTTCTAAGAACCAAGGTAACCATGTTTCCAGCTAGACCAGGATGTTTTCTTGTATTATTCATATAATATATCTGTACTGCAATTAATTATTTAATCATTTAATTAAACAGCTATAAATATTATTCAGTTAAAATGCTTTTGTCTATCTTGCCTATTTTCACTGGAGTCAAAATTATGCTCCTGTAAAGGCACTCTTATGTGTATCATAAATTATAATTAGTTTTGAATTATTCTCATTAACCACAGTTTCACAATCAACCCAGAATCAAAGAGAAGACTGAAGATGGCCCAGAATGCCACCTGTGATGCATGCTGCTTCAAATAGAAATGTACTACCAACAAATGTGAACAGTTTGAGACCACAAGGTGTAACTTTTTGCCTCAATATAGTTTGTGGTTCTTCTTGTTTGACCTATTCACATAATTCTACATTCTTACACCAATTAATTATTGTGTCTGTTGCTAAATCCACGGAAACAAAGAAATGAACTCAAGTGTCTGGCTAAATTAAATGGCACTTATATTCAGCTTATAGCATTAATTCTAGTGCTTGATACATTTTGAATGTATTGCTTGAGTCAGTTCTGCCTTTTCTTTTATAGCTACAGGAAAAGTAGATGGCACTGAAGAATTGCTCAGAAAACACCACTGTTATTATGAGATTTGTGATCCTGGGATTTCTGACCCCTCGAGCTCTGAATCCTCTCCTTTTCCTGATATTTTCCAATATTTTCCTCTTTTCAATAGCAGGAAACTCAATGATTTTGATCACTGTTACCATGCATAGGCGCCTTCATTCACCCATGTACTTTTTCTTAGGCAATTTGTCCTTCCTAGAAATCTGGTACATCATAACATTCATGCCAACCATTCTTGGTGGGTTGCTGCCTGAGGGCAGGACAATATCCTTTACCAGTTGCATCATGCAGTGCTTCTTTGTGGGATTTCTACTGGCAACCGAGTGCTGCCTCCTACTGGCGATGGCCTATGACAGATACTTAGCCATATGTTTTCCCTTACACTACACTACGGTCATGGACCAACGACTTTGCCTGCAGCTTGCTGGAATCTCCTGGCTAAGCGGTTTAATGATTGCATTATTCATTATATTTCCTATTGGGCAGCTACGGTTCTCAAAGCTCAACACGATTGACCATTTCTTCTGTGACTTGGGGCCATTATTACAAGCAGCTTGTTCAGATACTTCTGTGGTTGAAATAGGCATCTTTGTTGTTTCTGTATATGCCTTTCTCATCCCATTCCCGGTGATCATCGTTTCGTATACGTTCATTATTTCAGCCATAATGAAGATCCCATCAGCCATTGGCAGGCAAAAAGCATTCTCAACGTGCAGCTCCCATCTACTGGTGGTTGGCATCTACTTTGGCTCATTGATCACCACATACTCCATGCCAAAGACAGGAAGCTCTCTACGCATAGGAAAAGTCTCTTCACTGCTCTATACTACTGCTACTCCACTGCTCAATCCTATCATCTATGCTCTTAGGAACAAGGCTATTCAAGAGGTACTGGGGAGTGCTCTAAGGAAAACTTGACTCAAGAATAAAATATGATATATCCATTGTATTAGTGTCAGAGCGGGCAAATGAACGATGCACTATAGATCACTTTAGTAGTCAGTACATCATCAGTTGAGTGAATACATCAGAGAAGGAATTAAATCCTGGGACAAAAGAATTTCTGGGATTTTTCACAAAAAACTCCAGTTTAATGTATCAAAATAAGTTAAACTAAGTCTTACTTAAAATAGGATTTATTTTTGACATAATGCAATTCACAATGAAAATACAGTTTGATTTCAGAAAGGGACTGTAAACTGGGCTCACGTATTTGTAGTATTGTGAGTTAATGTGATATATTCTGCATACACTTTGTTGCACTGTACAACAGTTTCTGTTCCAGAATAACCACTAATTGCATAATACTTGATCTTCTGGAGTTCCATAAATGCATTAAACGAGGGAGTCACTTTCCCATTTTGCTTTCCAACTTCTTGAAATTGGCATTAAAGTGGACCTGAACACAAGAGGTATCAGTAAAGGGGGAAAATCAACAGGTCCCTTGTTTGCTAATGAGATGATCATCATTATTTCAGCACCAGACAAATGTTTTGCAATATAGCTTCTTTTGGAAAGTTAGGGAGGCTAAAAATCATGCAAAGGAATCACAGGGATAGCTATCAAAAGGATCATTGCTAAAATGGTCCAAGTTCCACACAATAGGAAGAGGAGGGTTCAGGTTCATTTAATAGGCTAAGAACACCACAGGAAACAATAGAGTGAACAAATATTGTTTATGCACAAATAACTAGGTTTTGTTAAGATTAAAAAAGGTTGTCAAGTTCATTGTAAATGAAAAAGCAATCTGTCTCTCCATAAACCAAATATCCCAAAGTGGTGAAATGGATTTAGTTCAGGAATATCATTAGATATTTGTGTGTGTGTTTTTTTATATAAGGCACTGGTAATTTACAATGAGTGAGGAGTCTTTGGGCTGTGCCAAAACAGAGACTCTTTTACTGAACAATTGTCTGCCAGCATCTCTGTTGATTGGGGACAAAATAATGATAAAAATAGTTGAATTTCATGTGTGCCTCCAGGTCTGGTGTTGGGAAAAGTCTGTATTTGAAACAGGATATGAAATTGGAAAGCTTGTTGGATTGAATGGATACAATTGAATATTTGTAAATAAGTGATTGAATAAGTGATTTTAAGTACAATGACACTTGAAAACCAGAGTTTATCTAATGCATCTTTGATCTACATATACTCACTTCCTTAATGCATCTATATACCTTCCATGTACCTGGATCTATATATTTATTACTTTTCTCCTAAAAAACATGTTGAATGCACTGCCCTATTTCTCATCCTGTACCTCTATCGAACGAGTTACTTACCTTCGGTAACGATGTATCTAGTAGAGACACAGGCTAGCCGCAGATTCCTTAACTTAGAATATCCCCCAGGCGCCAGTTTGGATCCGGAGATTCCTCAGCAGTACCTCTGCACGCCGGGGGAACGGCGTCACATGGCTCCGACCTGACGTCGTCCACAGATATGACATCAGTGGATCCATATAAGTCTCTCCCGGCGCGCTGATGTCAGTTTTCTACTGTGAAACTTTTCCACGCCATCAGGCGTAGCCACTACTAAAACTGTGAGAGTATGGAAACAGTGTGCCAAAAAAAAAAAAAAATCGTTGCAGCAACTGTGACAATAAGAATAAAGAGATGAGAAACATCAAAATGCATGTCAAAGAAAAACACTGCTGTTAGAACTGGGGGTCTCTAGTTGGCAGAGGTAGGTACCTTAGACCAAATAGGGACCCTTGCTTCTACGTCAGGGCAAAGGAGTTACACTACTGGATAACCCCTCCTCACCCCCTTGGTAGCTTGGCCCGAGCAGACAGGCTTATCTCAGAGGCAGTGTGTTAAGCATTTGTGAACACATACAGTAATACAGTGAAAATTACAGATGGACACCACACAGGTTTTATAAAAATAAGTATTCTTTATATAGACTTAACACAAGACCACAAACGACAAAAATCCACAATACTGTACTCAAAATTGACTTAAAGATGGTAGAAGTAACTTAGTTCAAGTTGATGGTAAGTGCGACAAAGTTCTCACAAAAGTACCTGGATGCTGCAATGGCAGGCCTGAGACACACTTTACAAGCTGCTTCTGTGGGTGGCACAACCAGTGCTGCAAGCCCACAAGCAGCATTTCATTTACAGGCCCTGGGCACACCTGGTGCACTATACTAGGGTCTGACAAGTAAATCAAATGATGCAGTCATGGAGTCACTAATCAATACATCAATTTACAATAGGGAGAGCATATGCACTTTAGCACTGATCAGCAGTGGTAAAGTGCCCAGAATCATAAAACCAACAAAAACAGGTCAGAGAAAATACAGGAGGAAGGCAAAAAGTTCAGGGATGACCCTGCAAAAAGGGCCAAGTCCAACAACTGCATACTGTAAGGGACTGAGGGGAGATAGCATAGTACTCGCCCCTAGAAACAGTCTTGCACAAGCGAAGAGCCATACCCTCCTATGAAGCAAATCAGCAATGGAAATGAATGCTATGGTAAACGACAAGCAGTCTGCAACCACATGAATGTTATGGTAATGGACAACAAGACTGTAACAACATGACTGTTACGGCAATTGACAACATTTCTGCGCCAACAGAGAATGTGCAAGCATACATACTATATAGATACATGACCAATTGACTTGTAGCATAGTCAAATAGACCCCAAACTAACGGAGAAAAGTATCCATGGGGAGGGAGGGAAGAAGGACATGACCAATCTCCACACTGGAAAGAGCCAGGTAGCAAGAGCGTGGATGGATAAAAGAACCCACCACGATCCACCCAAAGTGAGAATGGGTGGAGAAGTAACAGGTAAAACAGAACAAGACATCCTGATCTGGAAAGGATGTGAGGTAGACGAACACGCATGAAGACAGAAACCACTGGTAGAAAGACCAATGGGTAATACCCCAACCTGAAAAGGTCCTCGCAGAGTGGGGAGGATGGGTGGGCGTTAAGGAATCTGCGGCTAGACTGTGTCTCTACCAGATACATTGTTACCGAAGGTAAGTAACTCGTTCATCTGATAGAGACATCTAGCCGCAGATTCCTTAATTTAGAATAGATACCAAAGCTATACCCCATTGGAGGAGGGTCTGCGACTGAACCCCACTAAGTTCCAAAGGGAACTAATCCGTCAATAAAGATTGACTGAACAGGTGGAGACAGCAAGTGCAAGCATGGCTGACACAAGACCCCTAGAGCCCAGGAAGGGACGAAGGGAAATCACAGAGAGAAGAACGGCCACTGCATAGTGGAGGAAAGCCATAAGCTTCAGAAAGAAGTATTAGAAGCAGAACTGTGCACAAGATCCCATGGATCAGCAAAAAGGAAAAGTCCCAGAGGAAGGACAAATTAGTATGACAGAGTCAGAGCATACAAAATGAGCATGCACAACAGTGGATGCCAAGAGTGACAAGTGTAAAAACAGATATCACTCATGTAAAGAAATACAAAACCATGACTACAAGGAGATACATGGATGTGGACAATAGAAATACATATATGTAGACAGTGTGGACCGTGGGAGCCACACCGCACACATGCAAAAGCCCATGAAATGGAGCAGCGATAGCACACATGCGGCAGCAGAAAGACACCGAACGTATCACCAGGTAGTCATACTGACCGGCCCTACACAAATGTACACTGGTCAAAGAATACCGGCAGAAGCCGGACAAAAACAGAGGGCTCGCTCTCAAGAAAGGTAGAGAGAGAGAGAGACAGAATCAGGGGCAAGGAACCGAAGAGACTGCAAAAGGGAAAATACCCAGTACGTGTACTCTCTCGCAGGTAGTATACATATATAATATGTATACCTATACATACAAACATACATACCTAGAAGCATAGTAATGCCCATATGCCTATATATATATATATCGAAACACATCCAAATATATACATATATATATATTTATATTGTGTGTCGTCTTACGTATACATTCAGAAACATGTATATAGATACATATACAGACACTGTATAATTCACCATGAACATCTTGAAACAGAGAGACATCCAAGAAGAACGTCGGCAGAGGCCAGGAGCAGAGGGACTTGAGCCCCTGCCTGTCAAGAGCAGAGGGAAGACCAAGGACATAAGGGATTCCCAACACCAGAGATTGAAGAGCAAACAATACCACCAAGATTAGAACACAGCCAACGCTGTGGCGCAAGATGGTCCAGCAGGCACCCAGTGCCTGTGAATGTACCCAGTGTGAACCCACTGATGGCTGAGACAGTTAACATAGGCAACAAAGGGTGGAAACACACCGAATGCTGGAGAGACAGCCAAGGCAAACAATGAAGAGGTAAACACGCCGGGACAAGCCTGTTGTGGTGTAACCCCAGCAATACTCTGGAGAAGCCCGCATCCTCAGAGGCAGGAGAGAACTACGGACCAACCATAACAGACAAGGATGGAAGCATCAAGAGAGAGCTACGCCACCATGTAGCTCCAAAGCGACTACGTCAGCCGTGTGGGTCGTACCAGAGGAGAAGTCCCACAACAGGAAGAAAAATGCACAGCATGAAATAGTTGCCCGTGTAGGTCGTACCAGAGGAGAAGACCCACAACAGGCAGGAGAGCGGGCAGCATGAAGTAGTAGGAAAATGTCCCCAGCAGGAAATAAGACACAGGCCTGAAAGGACCTTGCAGTAACCTCAGAAAGGACCTACACCATCCAGGAAGAACCGTTCCTGGAACATTATACACACACACCACCCAGGAAAGGCACTTTCCGTGTTAAGGTAGAATGGCATAAAATAACCAACGAATATCCCACATAGGGTAAGTCACATCCCTATAAAAGCAAGGGAGCACCTCTTGAGAGGAGCTCTTAGGTAGAGGATACGAAAATAATGGCAGAAACAGCTGTGTAGCTGAACCGTCCATCTGAGAAATAACGTGAACCCAGAGACGGAAACCAGAGAAAAGCAGTAACATTACTGCAACCAATGCAATAAGACCACAACATTGGTCCTAAAACAATGTCAATCACGGGAGCTAGACATCAGATGCTGGACCGCGGAGTCTGCGTGACTGTGAAAAAGATGGGCCCCATCAAAAGGCAAATATCGGAGACGCTCCTAAACATTTTCAGGAAGACTGCCATCAACCAGCCAGGCATGGCGACGGAGAGAGACTGAGCTGGCCATAGCCCGACCCACTGAGTCAGTGCTGTCCATGGCTGAACGAATAGAAAATTTGTCCAACTCACGACCATCTTGGAGTACTTGAGTCAGGTCAGCCCGAGGGCCTTCCGGAAGGGTGGGAAGGAGGTGCTCAACAAAGTCCTAGAGGGGGAAAGTCGCCCATGCAAACACGCAGGACGTGTTCAAGGACCGAATGCCTGAGCTTGCTGACGCAAACAGTTGTCTACCACATGTCTCTAACCAACAAGACTCCCTAGTAGGTGGGAGTAGTAGAGGAGAGGCTGACGGCAGCGAAGCTGAGGATGCCTGGACAACCAGCCCTTGAGCCCTAGTGTGTAGGGACAGACAGACAGTGTCCTCTGGAGCCGGGCGATGACGATGTGCGATAGCACGGTCCACAGGGTCCCCCGAGGAGGGCCTCGCCCAGGTCCCCAGAAGAATGTCGTACAACGACGCACCAAATGGCAGCAAGGGCTCAACATCCGCGTTGCCCTGGTGGAGCAGATCCAACTAGGGATCGGAAGGCAGAGATACAGAGGGAGGCTGGAACTGTTTAATGACCACAGCTTTGTGAACAACTCGTGCAAACGCTGCACTAGCCTCCGCGGCCATTCTAGGTGGCGACAGCAGATCATAATTAGGGGACGGTTGCAGGCTAACACGTCCGCCAAGAGCCAAAGCCTCCGTAGCCCGAGGATGCCCAAGGGCCTGCAGATGCTCCACATCAACATGTGCCAGGGAACACGTAGGCAACAATTGGGGGGAGGAATCCCCAGGGGCCTCATCCACCATCAGCAAAGGAGGAGGAAAACCCTGCTCTGATGTCAAACGACGTTAAGATGGCACTGCATCAACGTCAATGAACGCCGAAGGAGACTCTGATGACGGGCGTCGAGCCAGCGTCGACTCGACATCCACCGTGATGGAAGACTGGGTGGGGGGCGGCGTCGACTCGGGGACAAGTCCCCTGCTGCGAACACAGCAGACGCCATCGCAGGGAGCCACACAGGACTGTGCCATGACGCCGCACGTGCACTGCGGCCCGATGTTTGAACGGGAAGCCCCACCAGGCGGACTCCCGACATCGCAGCAACTCCGGAACTGGAATCAGGGTACTCGATTGGTGCCGAGGGCAAACCCGCCGGCGAGCTACCAATCTGAGTCCCTACTACCTCTGTGGGGCCCGAAGGCGCACCAGGGAGAGGGGTCGACCCAAATATGGCCTGCAAAGCCTAGAAATAGGCTTCCATCTGGGTCCTAGTCGCCGCAACAAATGGGGGGTAGGCGGGGGTCGACCTCTGCACGCCCGTGTCTGGTAAAGAACGGGAGCGGTGGGCACCGACGTCACGACCACGTGAGGTCGACGGCTGTCGAGACTTTTTCTTATGCTTACCTGAGGAAGGTGAGCGACGTCCTTGGGAACGACTTCGAGACCTGCCCCGGACCAGATCTCCAGCTCGAGAAGGAGACCGGCGATGCTCGGACTCTGAACGGGACATCCGGGCGGACAACTATTTCATCCGACGTTCCCGCAGGGACTTCGGCTTCAGCTTCCGACAGGCATCACACTCCACAGAGTCATGGTGCTCACCCAAGCACCATATAAAGATCACGTGCAGACCCGTCGCCGACATCTGCTGCGTACAGGTCTCACACAATTTGAAGCCCGAAGACATCAGCACACTGTTCCCAGATGCAAAAAGGCGACAGTAAGGCCTAAAACTAAACAGGCCAGAGGAACCGCTTCTCCTGGATCCGCGTCGTAGGTGTGGAAAAGAAGAAAACTGACGTCAGCGTGCCGGGAGGGACTTATATGTCTCCACTGACGTCATTTCCGTGGACGACATCAGGGTAGAGCCATGGGACACCATCCCCCGGCGCGCAGATGTACTGCTGAGGAATCTCTGGATCCAGACTGGCACCTGGGGAATATTCTAAGTTAAGGAATCTGTAGCTAGATGTCTCTATCAGATAATATCTTTAATCTACATATACCTACCTCCTTTATGCATCTATATACTTTCCATGTACTTACGGATCTATATATTTATCACTTTCTTCTAATTCAGCATATCCAATGCACTACCCTATTTCTCACCCGATACCTCTCTCAAAATATCTTCTACCCCAACTTTCTGACTCATCTCAAACTTTCTACTACTCTTTCCAATGCACTACCCTATTTCTCACCCTATACCTCTATCAATATATCCTCTACATCTACTCTATCATTTATCCCAAACCCCATACCACTAATATGATCCCCAAAATAACCCTTTCCAGACTCTTCCCCTACTCTACCCCTCCTTGCATCATCTGACACCTCTTTTACTATACCGTTGCCCCAAAACAAGCCTTTCTAAACTCTTCCCTCTGACTCTTCCCCTCCACATCCCTTTTTATTCATCCCAAGCCTCCTTCAACTGCTATGACCTCCAAAACAAACAAAAAAAAGTCTAAATCCTTCACTCTTCTATCCCACCACTATCCTTTTCCATCAAAATAACAGACTAACATGTCCACTTGTCAAATTCCATATTTCACTATACTAATTCACCACTAATCCTTTATGGGTTCCAGAGTAGCGTGCTACTCGCCAAATAAGTGCTTCAACACCTTATCAGGTGTAGCAAGCACTATATAAATGCAAACCTTTTTCCCTCTTCTATCCCTCTGCTACCCTTCCCTATCCAAATAACTGAATAACATATCCACCACTCAAATTACTTTCATATTTCACTATACTAATTTTCAACAGTAATCCTTTATGCGTTCCGGAGTTGCGTGCTACTCGCCAAAAAAGCGCTCCAACACCCCATCAGGGGTAACAAGCGCTATATAAATGCAAACCTTTTCCCCTCTTCTATCCCTCCCCTACTCTTCTCAATCCAAATAACTGACTAACATATCGACCACTCAAATTACTTTCATATTTCACTATACTAATTCAACACTAATCCTTTATGGGTTCCAGAGTAGTGTGCTACTCGCCAAGAAAGCGCTTCAACACCCCATCAGGGGTAACAAGCGCTATATAAATACAAACCTTTTTGCCCTCTTTCATCTTTCCGCTATCCTTCTGAATCCAAATAACTGACTAACCTATCCACCACTCAAATTGCTTTCATATTTCACTACACTAATTCAACTACTCGCAGAAAAAGTGCTTTGACACCTTGTCAGGGGTAGTAAGCGCTTTATAAATGCAATTACAATACAACTGTGTGAAGTGACATAATCAAACTTAAATTGCCTCCTTTTATCATCATATGTGATTTTGAAATACAGACAGCTCATTATGTTGATTCGGACTGATTGGCTAAAAAACTTTTAGATTTCAGCTCAATAAATTCACTTTTCCAGTCCATGCAGTACAATTCTTAAAGTAGAGTACTTCATTATATGATGAAAGAAAATATCCTTCAGGAGATGAACAAACAGAACTGCATTGACAAATAGAACTAGATATATTATTCAGTGCAACCCAATAATATTCATTATTTTTAAACATTCAGGAAAAAATCACCTTGAGCATAAACTTGATTGCCATCCATTTGCATTCATATTTGATGCACAAGAAACTCAAAATAATAAATAGGTTGCAAGATGCCATCAACCAAATGCCAACTGTGCACGTCTGCTTTTAGACAATGTAAGGCTTAGTGGTTTAAATATGTTTCCTGTAAAACACGCTGCCTGTAATGGCAGTGTGCATAGTCTTGGTGAGGGGTCTCTGGGATGGAACAATACATGCTGCGGCCCTATAGAACCCTATTCAGTACCTATTCTCTAGGTACCAGGGGTTCCATTTACTAGGGACTTGTAGGGTTGACTGAAGTTGTGGCAATCATGGTACAGTTTTGGGAAAGAGATTTAGCACTGGGAACCTGGTTAGCAGGGACCCTGTGCACTTACAGTTCGAGATCACATCAGACATCATGCAAAAAGTGGCAGCCAACCATGTCAAAAGAGACACTTTCCTACAAATATATGCTTTTTAATTATTTCAACATTTGACAGTATTCTAGAGCACTCCACAGCTCCCAATCAACATCAGGTTGACGTCCAATATGTGGGAACAGTGCTACAATTACCTATAACCAGAGTCCAAGAAGAAGTAGCATGTAAATATATATAGATAGAGGAAATCAAATAGGCAGGGTGAACACCATGTTTAGGAATTATGGGCATGGTCAGCCCAGTGAAAGTGATAGCCATTTAGTAAGTAAACATTACATGGGTTTTGGTGAACACAATACAAAGATAAGCATTCGAAATCTGTTGTGTGAGTCCATTAACCGCAGGACTGCAGTCTTCTACGTGTAAGGAGGTAGCACTATACAAGAGAGGTCTGTAGGTGTTGATTTTACCTGCCCAGGCCCACCACGTTCTGAGAAGTAAAAATTAGCAAGGAGCTTAGCACGTCAGGGTCATTTTTATTTTGTTTTACAGAACAAACCCTCAATTTAGAAGTCAGCAATTTTGTCACATCAGTGGGAGCACTTTCAGGAAATTGGCAACTTTGATGGCGGAAAATTCCTTTAAGAGGAGCAAGCTGCCACGAGGCTGATAAAATGATTCCTGCACCACCTGTTAGTTTTGAAGCCCATGATTATTAAATTAACCAATACGTGTTTTGCTCATCTAGGGACAGAGAACAGGACAAACATGCTCATATTGGAGGCTACCTTAATAACAGTTGCTGAAAATCATTTATCTAAATTCACAAAAAATGTCAAAATGTTTTAACGTAGTATTGGGTATACATGTTTGGAGAACAACATATTTTTACTAATGAATATTTGCCTATCAAAATGACAAATAATCACTCAAAGTCCAAATTCAATTAAACCATAACTGCTTGCATGGGGAGGACGTGCTGGAGCCATCCAGTGCAGCAGCGCTTGGGTGCTGAGGACAGCTCCATTACATCCTCGCTCTGGCAGCAGAGAATCTCTCTGGTGTGATCACCAGAGGTATTTAATTTTTTTTTAATTCACTTCGGGCTGCTAGGTAAAGTTGTATTATATTGTAACATGGTGTGGCGCAGGGAGCCCTCTAGACTCAGAAGGAGGACATTTGGAGTGAGGAGTGGCCCCTTTGGTAATGGTCTAGTGCTCCCCCTCATCGCTATGGGGGCAAATTAGAGGCAATTACATCCAATCTGCATCCCAGAGAGGCAGAAGTCCACTAGACACCAGGGACTTTTTTAGGATGTAAAGTGGTGGTAGGGGGGTGGCCCACCAAGGCATCAGGCCAACCACTACCCCAACAAATAAGGCAAAAGTCTTTCTGCCCCTCCAAAAGGGTGGCAGAAACCCCAGAGAGACCATAGAGTATTTTATTTTACAATCGAGCCAAACTCCCACCCAACAAATAGCCAACAGTCTGTCTGCCCCCCAGGGGGCAGAAAGCCCATTAGACAACAGTGAGATTTTTCCGATTCCTGTTAGGGGTCAGCGTGGCCTGCCCAGACATCCAGCTAAGCCCTTACTCCCCAAGTGACTTTGACAGTCTTTCTGCCACCCCCTGAATGCAGGTAGGAGTGCTTCACCTCCACTCTGCCTCCTCAGAGGGCAGTAAGCCTACAAGACACAAGTTTTTTTAAAAGAGTAAAATCGGTGTGGGGGACTGCCCAGACATTGTGCTGAGCTCCCACCTCCAAAATAGACCCAACAGTATTTCTTCCCCTCTGGGTGGCTGATAGGGGGACTTTACTTCCAATATTCCCCCCGGAGGGGAAGTCACAGTGTTTCTGTGCCTTAAAAAAGAGTGTGGGGGCAGCTCATCCAGGTATCATGCTATGCTCCCACCCCAGAACAGGTGCAAAAATCTTTTCTACTTCCCAGAGTAATCAACTGAAATCTGCACTGAGGGACAGAAAGGCCACTAGACACCTGGGGAAAAATAGGTCCAAAAAATAAAAAAAACAGTGTGGCTCACCAAGCATTGTGCTGTGATCCCACTCCAGAACAGGTGAATCAGTCTTTATGCCACCTGGGGCTGGGTTGAGGGTGTTTACACAAAATATTCCCCCGGATGATAGAAAGGCCACTAGACAACAGGGATTTTAACATAACACCAAAAGAAAAGTTTAGGGTGACCTACTCTGGCATCAAGTCAATAACCCTCCCCCATAATGGACAATGGTGTCTTTTTGCCCTCTATTAGGACTACAGCATCCCACCCTTGTAGCAAGAGGGGGAACTTAGATTATTTTTGATTTTTTTTTACATATGGGTAGCAGAGTGGGGCTAAGTCACAATATTGTCCTACTTCTATGCTGAATGGCTGCATGTTTTGAGCTCGGGTCAGCTGCCACCTAGGAAAACCTAACAAACACAGGCATTTCTGTAAACTAGACATCCGGGGGAGGCCAAGGCAGTGTGCCTTGCGTAGAATGCACAAAATTGTATTACCCTCAATACCTTGCAAATCTCAAACTTTCACTAAAATGGCACATTTTCTTTGCATTTCTGTTATGTAAATCACAGGGATCCACACACTTCCTACCACCCAGAATTCCCCTACTTGTCTCAATAAAAATGCTACTGCAATTGTGTGTTTGGGTCTAGCACCTTTGATACAAAAGGCCCCAAAATGCAATGTGTAGAATCTGCAATAGGGGTAGCTCTAGTGTTTGGGCCCAGGCTCAGTGTTCACCCATGTTCACTACCAAACCCAGCTATTTCTGAAAGCTAGACATCAGGGGAGTCCATGATGGTGTGCCTCAAATAGATCTCACAACATTTTATTGCCTACAATACCGTGCAATTCTAAAACTTTCTCTAAAATTGCAAATTTTCCTTGATTTTCTGTGGCATAATCTTCTGGATGCAAAAGAGATGTACAAAACTCCTACCACTCAGTGTTCCCTCTCTTCTCCCGATAAAAATGCTACCCAACTTGTGTGGCTGGGCCTATTACCACTGACAAGCACACATCAAACCAGGGTCAAGGAGAGTAACCCCACGGGAGTCCCATTGACCTTGGTTTGATGTGTGCCTGTCGTGGGAACTAGTTTCAGCCACAACAATGCTGTAGCATTTTTATTGGAACAAGTGGTAGAGCTCTGGGTGGTAAGAATTTTATAGATTCCTGGCGATTTCGGACATATACATCTCAGAAATGCAAAGAAAATGCACAATTTTAGACAAAGTTTGAGGTTTCAATGCATTGTGGGTGAGCAAACTTTGTGGAATCCATGCAAGGCACACAATCCTGAACTACCATGGTTGTCTAGTTTTCAGAAATATCTGGCTTTGGTAGGTTTCCCTGGTTGGCCGCAGAGCCCTGGCCCAAAAAACCTAGGTACCCGCATTGCCAAATCCGGTCACTAACCTCTCAGGAAAAGTTGATGTCTCCACATTGTGTTTTGGGCCCTTTCCTGTCACATGCACTAGGCCTACCCAAAAAAGTGAGGAACTAATTTATCAGGAGATGTAGGAGAATGCTAGGTGTTGAAAATTAGTGGCTCTCTACAGATTCCAGAACTTTCCATTGCAGAAACCTGAGGAAAATGTTCTTTTATAGTGAAAGTTTGAGGTTTGCAAGGGTCACTGGGTGAGAAAACCTGGGGTGAACCAAACATCAATTCACCCTGAATTCACCTGGGTGTCTAGTTTTCAAAAGAGCACAGGTTTGTGAGGTTTCCCTAGGTGCCGGCTGAGCTAGGGCCCACAATCCACAGGTACTCATATTGCAAAAAATGGATCAGTTTTCAGTACAAAAATGTGGTGTCCATATTGCATTATGGGGCCTTTCGTTTTGTGGACACTGGGCCTACCCATAAAAGTGAGGGGACATTTTTTATCGGGAGACTTAGGAGAACACAGAATAGTAGATTTCTCTGCACTTGGGCCTTCCAAATAGAAGACATGTTGAGAAATGCCCTCTAAATGTCATTCTAGTATTGTAGCACACCAATTCAGAGATGTATAAATAACTACTGCCCTTGAACTATATATCTGATGTCCATTTCAGATTTCCTTGATACCCATTTTTTACTCTTTATATTTTACCATATGAATTGCTCTATACCCGGTGCACAATTAATAACCATTGTGATGTGCAGATCAGTTGTTGGCTCTGTGTACCTCGGGTTCTTTGAAAACCTAAAAACAAAATATATCCCAGCAACCAGAAGGTTCTGGCAAATATAGTGGTATATTGCTTTTGTAAATCAGCCATTGTGAGAAGAAGTTACAAATGAAAATATTGTCATAAAAGGATATTTTTCCGTACTCATTTTCAATATATTTTTATTTTAACGATAAGGGGTCTACACAAACAACCCTTGCTGACTTCAGAATTTTCAGAAATCTATACCATTCTAGGTTCACTCAGTTTTACAGTGGTTTCCACCAGAAACTGTGAGTGAGTTGAAAGCATAAAAAATAGGAAAAATGGGCTTCCTCTTTGCAGAGTGCCAACACTGTGATAAAAAATAGGCTTTTGATTCAGTTCTGTATGCATTGCAAAGTCAAGGTTCATTAATAGCAACTCTCAAGCATAAAAAGACGAAAGTACAGGCACCAATTCATGTCCTGCAAGACACTTCATCAAGTATGTGTTTATTCATTTTCAGTACTGGTGCTGACAGGCTAATTTCTGTAAATTATAATGTCAATGGCTATCATGAAATAGTGAAACAATTTCCAGCCTTGTTTCATTGACTAGGAAGACTCAACACCATTAAAGTGCAACTTCACAGAAATGAGGACCTCTGTCCTGTTGCTTAACATCATTGAATTGGGTTCAATTTACAAGAGGCTGCGGAGCAAGAACTAGAAACACTATTACAACAAGACATAATTGAGCGATCCACTGGTCCGACACCATGGGTGTCACCCATAGTGGTAGTGCCAAAGAAGGATAGTGGAGGAGCTGTGCGCGTCTGCATTGATATGCAATAAGCTAACAAGGCGATTGAAAGAGAGAAACATCCAGGTCCACATATTGCTGACTTGATTACGCAGCTGATTGGAGCTAAACTCTTTTCCCGCCTTGATTTGAACAAAGGGTATCACCAAAGAAAATGTGCAGGTGCTTTACTACCTTTTCGACTCATGTTGGTTTATTTAGAAATAAAAGTCTACGTTTTGGAGTGTCATCAGCTGCAGAAATTTTTCAGGATGTCTCATAATACAGCCAGTCACAAATGCTTTCAATTATAGTGATGACATACTAGTTTTTAGGGCCACACAAAAGGAACATGATAAAGCTCTTACACAAGTGTGTTGTATACTTGCTGATGCAGGTCTCACTTTAAATGCGCAAAATGTGAGTTTAATAATACAAAACTCACGTTCTTTGGTCATATCTTTTCTGATGGGGTAATGACTCCAGAACCCAATAAAGTACAAGCTTTGTCATCCACGTCTCCCCACAAGATGTAACTTTGCTGCAATCCTTCCTTGGTATGGCCAATTACTGTTCAAGATATATACATGACTTTGCCACTGTAAGTGCCACATTGAGAGACTTAATGAAATGGAATGTTCCATTTCGATGGTCATGTGAATGTGACCAAAGCTTCATGAAAATCAAACGTGCAATTGAGAATATCATTGAAATGGCATACTTTGATCCAAAACTACAAACGGAGATTGATGCCAGCCCAGTGGGGTAAGGTGCCATACTTGCCCAGGACAATGGACATCCAAATGCAGCAAGACACATTGTGGCTTATGCTAGCAGGAGTTTGTTACCAACAGAACGTGCTTATTCACAGCCTGAAAAAAAAAGTCTCGCTGTGATGTGGGCTTGTGAGCATTTTCATGTGTTACTGTATGGAAAGCACTTTTTCGGTTGTCACCGGCCACCAAGTATTACTTGCCATTTTTGCCAATGCTAAAGCCAAGATGCCCCCTCACATTGGGAGGTGGGGGTTGTGACTGCAGGAGTATGATTATGCAATTGTGCATCATCCTCGAAACTATCAAAACCCTGATAACTACTTCTCATGTGTATCAATGCTGTGCCATGGCGCCACTTCTAAAGCGGCTAATCCTTATGTTAACTACATTATAAAATCCAGTACGCCAGCAGCCTTATCAGTGGAGCAAATCATTGCTGCTACGAGCACCGTCAGAGATATGCTAATACTCAAAGAATTTATTACACATCAATTGTGGAGAAAACATGCTCAACCTCCTCATGATGACCTTGAATACCAGAAATAAAAAAATGTGCAGGAAGATCATTCAGTTAACCAAGAAGGCATTATGCCATGAGGGTTGAGAATTGTCATACCTGAGACAACAAGTCATTGAACTGGCACATGAGGGACATCATAGAGTTGTGGACACTAAACGAGCCATATGGGATGAGTGTGGTTCTCTTTCCTTGATGAAAGAGTTGAAAAGAAATTAAGGGCATGCATTTTGTGCAACTCTTTGTCATCCAATTCAACCCTGCATCCATTGAACATGTCTGATCTTCCAAAGCATGCATGGGAACATGTAATTGATTTCTTTAGACCACTTGACAATGAACATCATCTACTAGTAGCTGTTCATAAATACTCCCATTTTCCCCTTGTGGACGATCTGTTGCCAACTACTTATGACAGAGCCATTGAGAGATTAGAAAGTATTTTTGCTGCATGGGGTGTCCCTTCAGTTTTAAAATCTGACAATTACCCTCCTTTCAATAGTCAAGAATTTAAAGATTTTCTCACTCATCTAAATGTCAAGCATCAAAACGTTACAACTCTCCAGACACAAGCGAACGGTGCCATTGAGCAATTTATGAATACCCTCAAGAAGACAGTTCAGCGCAATACCCTTGAAAGGCTTGAACTCAGATCAGTTCTTCATTCTAATCTGAATGCATACAGGTCAACTCCCTATTGTAGCACAGATGAAAGCCTTCCCACCTTAATGTTTGGGAGAGCCATGGGAACCAAATTGACCACTGACAGATCTATTGACAGATAAGCAGCACACTACTGATTCGTCTCACAGACACAAAATGAAAATCTATGTGGATATGCATCACTGTGCTCGAAGCACTGTGTTCAAAAGAGGAGACCAAGTCATTATCGGGCTGAAATCGAAACGCACATTTACGCTTCTTTTGATGTTGACCCACTGAGGGTTGTCACTAATAAAGGACTCATGATAACTGTTCACCGTCTTGGAAAGTTCAACACCAGAGATTATTTCTATTACATTCACATTCCTTGAGGTTCGTTGACTCCAGCCATTCAGAGTGAGACCCTTCCATCTGGGAGTCAGGACAGCCCAAAGACTGCACCTGCATCACCTGTGCCTGCCACGGATTTCTGTGTTGTCGCAGCCCAGATCACGCTGCGACAACACAGAAACAGTTTAGGGCGGCCCTACTGAATACTAGATCCCTACAGAAACACAAGCTCCCAGTATTTGCTAACTGATGGGGACTTTGATGTACTCTTCCTCACCGAGACCTGGCTTTCGGCCTCGGCCAACCCCAATTTAGCATTAGCTATCCCCCCGAAGTACAGAATTCTGAGGAAAGACCGCAAAATTGGCAGAGTGGGTGGGACGGCAATAGTATATAAAAAAGAATACGATTGCTCATCCTTCAATCTTGAGGGTCTACAGGAGGTAGAGCACTTGGTTTCTACCTCTCCCTCACTCCCAACCAGTCACTGGCAGGGGTTCTTCTGTACCGCCCACCTGGTCCAGCCAACAGTTGCCTGCACTCGCTGGAAAGTGTGCTAGCTTAGTGGGCAATAATATGCCCACTTCCAGATGCTTAGAGACTTTAACGTCCATTTGGACAATGCATCAGGGCAAGACATTTACACTCTCTTAGGAATTATGAACCCTCTGACTCTGAACCAACAGGTATTCGGCCCTACACATCAGGCCGGACATACCCTTGACCAGATATTCTCTAATCTGGACCTGGTGGTTTCGCAACCTATTCCTCTTCCCTGGACAGATCACTATCTTATCTCCTTTGCTTGGTCACAGACCAGCAATAAGCCATCCTCAAAAGGTAATGCCTCGTCCTCCTGTCGGGCTTTTCATAAGTTACAGCCAGAGGCCATTAATGATGCCCTCACTATGAATACTCCAGTCTTGATCGGCGGTCTGGAAGAGGATACCGCCCGCCTCGACAGCTGAATCAGGTAGACTGTCAACTCGCTAGCACCCATCATAAAGAAATCTCAGGCCAGATCATGCCGAACGGCTCCTTGGTTTACGCCGAGCTTTAGGCATGAAAGAAGCACTGCAAACAGCTTGAAAGAGCATGGAGACTGAAATCCCTGATGATAAAATTGTATACAAGAATGCACAAAAGTTGTATCAGGGGAAGCTGCACCTAGCCAAAAAGAGCTACTTTGACACTAGTATTCTGGAAGTGGACAACAAAGCAAAGGAAATCTTCAAAATCGATCCATTCCTCTGCCCCGTTGTCACCTGTAGAGCCTGCACCCCAGCAGCAGAGTGGTGTGACGAACTGGACACGTTCTGCCATGAAAAAATCAAGACCATTCAAAACAGCTTCCAAAATAGAGCTCCACCATCCAAATCACAGAGCATGGTGCGCGGGGTACCGGCACCTCCTCTTACGTATTCTTCCTTAGAAGCATTCACTTCCATCTCTCCCTCTAAGTCTCTCGCTGCTCTAAAAATCTTAAAATCTGGCTCCCTCCTTGACCCCTGCCCTATCACAGTACTAAAGATGGTGGCACCTTCCATCAACACCACTGTGAACCAGATATTTAACACCTCCCTACCAACAGCGGTGGTTCCATTGGCATGGAAAAGGGCCAAAGTGCTACCGCTGCTAAAAAAAAACCTTCAGCAGACCCCATGCAAGTAGCTAACTATAGGCACATCTCCCTTTTCCCTGCTCTCTCCAAGATCCTGAAGAAAGAAGTCAACCACCAACTCTCCAGTTATCTGGAAGACAACGGAATACTCCACCCCACTCAATCCAGTTTCCGCCCTCACTTTAGCACGAAGACCGCTCTGCTTGAAGTGGTGGAGCAGATTTGGAGCACCCTAGACACTGGAGGCAAAGCCATGTTCATACTGCTGGACCTCACGGTGGCATTTGACACTATGCTCCTCCTTAAGCTGCTTGAGTGCCTCTATGAGATAGGGATCAGACATTCGGCCTGAAACTGGCTATCATTTTTTCTGGACAGATGGACTCAGGAAGTATGGCTGCTGCCTTACACTGCACAAGACAGACCCCTGACTGTGGGCGTGCCGCAGGGTTCGGCTCTCAGTCCCACTCTGTTCAATGTACATCTGACACCCCTAGCAATCCTTACGGAGTCCCTTGGTGCAAAAGTCATCTCTTATGCAGATGACATGCAGCTTTTGTTTGGTTGCGAGAAGGGCAAGGACTTAGAAGGGAAGCTGATCTCACGATGTATCACCAAGGTGTTTCACTGGCTGGATTTGCACCACTTGAGAAGCGACCCGGACAAAACAGAGATCGTGACCTTTGGAGATGTCCCCAACAACTTGCTGCACCCGGGTTCCCCACAAAACTGCGTAAAGAACTTAGGGATCAAAATAGATAAATCCCTTTCCTTCCAACCTCTGATTCAAGTCCTAGCCGGGTTCTGCTTCAGCTTGCTTCGCATGCCTAAAAAATTCCTACCTCTTTTATCTGAGTCTGCTGGTAGAAAGGTAGTGCAGGTCCTGATTAAGTTGAGGCTTGACTATGGGAACGCTCTGTACCTCAGTCTCCCAGACTATCTCCTTAAGAGACTACAGGTGGTGCAGAACTCAGCGACAAGACTGCTACTTAGACTCTCACATAAGTCCCACATGACCCCTCACCTGAGGGCCCTTCATTGGCTCCCGGTAAAAAAAAGGGTGGTCTTTAAGGCCATGGTCCTTATGCATAAGGCCCTGCATGGGACGGGTGCGCCCTATCTCAGCAAGAGGGTCTGCGCTTACATCCCTACATGCACCCGTCGCTCTTCCTCAGCGTACCTGGCAAGGGTACCCCGTATTAGTCGCCTCAGAATAGGGGGGAGATCCTTTTCCTATCTGGCGCCACTCTTTTGGAACAGACTCCCATTAGACCTTCGGCTAGTTCACAGCCTGAATATTTTCAAGAGGGAACTAAAAACCTGCCTCTTTAACAGCTAATCCAGTTGCCTGTCTGTTCTCCCACTGCCTAGCACCGGGACACTCTGCTGAGTAGCTGTGCGCTCTACAAAACAATATAATATAACATAACATGCCTCTCCTATTTCTCCTAAACACAAGGAGGAAACGTAGTATTGAGTGTGTTAGAGATAGCAAGACCCCTCTGGTCCCTCATGGACTCCGTAGAATAGTGATGTAAGTGATTGGGGTGGTTAAGAAAATTCATGACATAATACATTCAGTTAACAGTAACACTCTAATAAATTGAGTATAGACCCATGCTCCTGTGTGTGGCATGATCATTTACATGCACCCAGGGTAGGGAGAATGCTAAACCTCCAACAAGGCACCCTTGCTCTTTCTGATCTTCTGAGTGCTAATTCTTCATCTTCACTCTCACTCAACCAACTCAACTCTGTCTCCTTGGTGACAGTTTGTGGAATGTATTCAACAAATAAGCTCAATGTCAGTCTCTCTTGACCTCTTGGCCACTCTTCTCTCCTCCGGTCACTCCTGGTCACATTGCTCGGACCTTCACAAGGATGAGCATCACTCATCACCTGAGCATGAAGCTGGTTCATTGTGTGTAATCCTGATTTACTCACCATTGACTCAAGGCTTGCCTCAGTTAGGCTTTCAGTTAATTCTGGAACTTGGACCAAAGGTGAAATTCTTGGGTACTCATTTCACCAACTCTGGTCCTTCAGACTAATCACAAGTCTATGTTGTTAGACCTGGCATCCTTGGCGTGGTTTCCCTTATCTTTTTGCCTCTTCCTCCTGTATTTTTGCTATGCGCTAGATTTCGTTTTTGCTGGTCTAGATGCTTTGGGCCCTTTGCCACTGCTGATCAGTGCCACAGGGCAAGTGCTCCCTATGTAAATTGTGCTTATGGATTGGTGTTTCCATGATTGGCTTATTTGATTTACTAGTAGGTACCTTATACAGTACATTGTGTGTGCCCAGGGCCTGTAAAATTCTGCTAGTGGGCCTGCAGCACTGATTGTGCCACCCACACAAGCAGCCTTTCAAAGGGTTCTCAGACCTGCCACTGCAGTGTCTACGTGCAGTTTCAAACTACCATGTCGACCTGGCAAGTGTACCTACTTGCCAGGCCCTACCCTTCCTTTTTCTTACATGTAATTCACCCCTCAGGTAGGCGCAAGGTACCCCCATGGGCAGGGTGCAATGTATGTGAAAGGTAGGGCATGTACTGGTGTGTGTGACATGTCCTGATAGTGAAATACATTGTATTACGCTTTTCACTATTGAAAAGCTTTCTGTTCCATAGGATAGCATGGGAGATACTTTGTAACATCTTACAAGTATAACGTCCCATGGGGACAAGATAAGGAGATGGAGTTTAGGTTCTCTGAACTCAGAATTTAATAACACATTTTTTGTAAAGATGGTTTTTAAAGCGTTTGCCACTTTTAGAACATAGGCATTTTCTTGCTTAGCCATCTTATGTGCCTCTGCTGGGTTGTGTATTGACTGTCTGGTTTTTGGAGTGACAGGAGCTGGGGATGTGCATTCACTGTAGACAGCCACTGGGGGGGGTTGAGGTATGTCCTGCCTTCCCTGGATGACTCAGAGCTGAGCTGAATAGACCTGGGCTGCATTTAGAGTATTGGGAGGAGATTTCCTTGTACCTGAATGGGCCCTGTCTCCTGTGCACAATGCTGTCTCCACCTCCTGCCAGGAAGCTGGACCAGAGAGGACAGAACTGGTTTGGACTAAGCTAAGATACTCTCTGCCACAGGAGAACAAAGGACAATGTGGTAGAAATATTGGGGCCCAGACCCCAGAACCTAAGATTACTTCTGGACTCAAGAGGAACCTCTGCCAAGGAGAAAAGCTGGGAAAGCTGAAGGAGAAGTACTGCCCCTGTACTGTGTGCTGTGTGGGGTTGGCCTGCAGTGGCTGTTTCAAGCAGAGGACAAAGACTGAACTGTGCTGTGTTTTCTGCTTGAAGATCTCCAAGGGCTTGGTGTATAGCTTGCCTCCTGTTCTGACGACTCGGGACACAAAGACTTCATTTCCTCAGTCTTCCTGCACCCAGAACTGCTGTTTCAGATGCCACAGAGGGAAATAGCAACCCCAATGCCGGCAAGCAATGCCGCACCTGCAACAAAGCCGTGGGCATTGCTCGTGAAGTGAAGGATGCACCACCCCGACTTGCACTGCAGCCCCAATGCCTGCCACTGCTGCACTGTACCGACTTTGATGGCGTCACCGAGGCCGCTGCCTGTGCCGGAGCTGAGGGCACTGCTTGTGACGATCACGACGCACGGACTGGCACCCCAGCCCTGACCTCACTGACAATGTTGCTTCATACCTGACGTGAGTGACCTCCCGAATCCATCAGTCCCGCATCTACATAAGGAACCATTGCCACGACCCCACCATGAAGTCACCTCCCTGGCAACAGTAAGAAACCGATGCCTCACCTCCCCTGGATTGCAGTAAGGAACCAACGCCTCATCTACCCTGTGGTTGTAAGGAACCAACGCCACCCAGTGCAAACAAAGCCTCACCTCCCCGAGTTTTGTTTTCATCATTGGCCAAAGTACTGTTCTTTGGGGTCCATGTGACTCAGGGCCCAACAACGCGCACCTCGCGGTCGGTGCCATTCTTTGGGATTCTTCATCTGTCACAATGTTGTAATAGCCCCAAGTTGAGCTATTTGTTCCTACAAGCTTTTTTCATAAATAACCTATTTTTGATGATATTTTGACCTATGTATAGTGGATCTTTGTCGTTTTGGTCTTGTTTGGTTTATATAAAGATTTCTATTTTTTTTAACTGGTGTGGTGTCCATTTGTAGTGTTTTCACTGTGTTACTGTATGTGTGCACAAATACTTTAAACATGGCCTTTGAGATAAGCCTACCTGCTCGTGCCAAGCTACCAAGGGGGTGAGCAGGGGTTGTCTAAGGGCATATCTCCCTTACCCTGACTAGAAGCAAGGGTCCCTACTTAGACAAAGGTGCAAACCATCGCCAACTAGAGACCCCCATTTCTAACATTGGTGGTCAGCGGTGAGGATTAGGACTTGCATTTGTGCCTAACATACAGTAATTGGTGTACCACTTGTGAACTTCCAATTTTCACCATGACAAAACCAGCATCAATGGCATCTGTGGATTTTGATTTTGAAGAAGAGAGGGTGGAAACCTACACTCTACTGCAATTGAAATCAATCTGCAAGAAATTTTAAATCCCAATGAGACGCCTCACCAGAAAGTAGAAATAACAAAAGGGGCTGAGGGCCTGGCTGAAATCAAGGAATGCCAGTGGGTATTCTGAGGATCCTGTGGTGGAGGTGGAGGAGTTAGATGGACAGCAGGATGAGCTCTTGGTCCTAAATGGAGGGAGGGTGCTCTCCAGAGAGGGCATCAGTGTATCTTTACAAAGGGTTTGTCCCCAGAGGAGCTGGAAGCAGAGTAAATGAGTTTGAGCTTGCAAATTCAAGCTGGGGAGAGAGAGTGACACTGAGGAAAAGAAACTGGAAATAGAGAGGCAGAAACTTGCCATGGAGAAAAAGAAGATGCTCCTAGAGCATTAGAGAAGTTTGAAGGAGCTCGACATAAAATCCAAGTGAGTGGAGTCATGTTCCAATGGTGGTAGCTTGTCTCCAGTGCATGCAGAAGGGATGGTGTATATTCCTAAGGTACTGATCAAGGATTTTGTGCGAGGAGATGACATTGGTCAGTGGTTCAAAGGGTATGAGGTAGCCATGAGGTCCCACAGAGTCTCTGAGAGAGACTGGGGTGGGGTTGTGGAGCTGCTTCAGTGCAGAAGGCATGGACACCTTGCTAGCTCTATCTGAGGAGGATAAAGTGGTTTATGCTCCTATGAAGGAGGCGTTAATTAGAAGGTATGGATTGACTCCAGAATAGTATAGACAGAAGTTCAGGGCATGTAAGAAACATTAATCACACACTGGGATGAGTATGTTGCTTCCTTTTGCAGAGTGCTTGATGTTTGGGTGACGGGTAGCCAGGTAACTGATTGTCAGGGGCTCTATGATTTGATGGCATGGGAGCACTTGTCTGCTAATAGTTTTTCAGAGCTACACCAGTACTTGATTGACAGTAACCTGACTGACCCCAGAAAGCTTGCTGTAGAGGCGGGCCGCTGGGTCAACACCAGGGTCCACAAGCAGTATGTGGGAGACTCAACAAGGGTGGGTGTGGGTCCCTAGCAAACAAATGGGGGGGCAAGAGTAAACCGAAAGAGTTCCAGAAAGGGCCCCAATCTAGGTCCCAAGGTAAAGTTTCCCAGCCCCCGATGGTACGAAACCATGGTTCTCTTCTGGGAAGCCTGCAGAGAAGGATCCCCACAAATGTTTTGCTTGTGATCAGGTAGGTCACTTCATTGGGGATCTTAAGTTTCCCAAGTCTATATGTGCACCCACTGGTGCACTACCCCATGGGTTGACTAGTGTAGCGCTGGGGGAGAAGTTGGACTTACAGGGTGGGTGGGAGCCAGCAGACTTGACCCTTGTCTCACTAGGGGATATTGAGATGGTCCCAAGGACCCGCCTGCCAGCAAACACTAAGAAATACTGGCAGTGGCTGACCAATAATTGCCATAGTGTGGAGGCTCTGGGAGACAATGAAGCCAGTGTGACAGCTGTAAGTTGTGAGCTGGTGTCTGTAGAGCAGGTGATCCCCAACGTACTTCACCCACTGGTTGCAGCTGACAAATCAAAGTGCCTCTGTGAAGTGGCACAGGATCCCTCTGAGTGGGGGGGTCTCAGGTACCTTGAAAGTAATAGTGAGACCAGCCATGCCTGTTGACTATCTGCTTGGCAATGACCTGGAGAGTTCCCCTTGGGAGAAGGTGGAACACAGGTCTCATCTGGAAATGTTGAGTCTGCCAGAGTGGGCATGAGTGATCGCTCGGTCAATGGCAGCTGGTAAGGTTTATCGAGAGGACCTGGGACCTAAAAGAGTGGCCCAGGTGCCTGCCAAGATGGAGTGATAATACCACCTGAGTACTGCTCAAGCTTCAACTTACATTTAACGATATGCGGAGACCAATCAAAGTGTTTGGTTAGTGCATGGGTACTCACAAACTTTCTCTCTGGGCCAAAATTACAGTGTGGTTTGTGGCCGAGGGCTGCACCGGTAGGGGTGAGGTCAGTGGGGGGCGGGGCTAAAGTAAAAAAAATCAAACCCGTTTCAAAACAGACAATGTGACAATGCTGTATTTCAAAAGCAGATGCAACTACAAAGAGCACATTTTGATAATACATTTTTATTATCAGACAATAGCAATCTTAAGAGGCATTGCATAGCTTCATACACACTTTGACCTCAATTCCATCACAGTCTCTGTCTCTCTCAGAGTCAGTCAGCCTCTCTCAGTCAGTCAGTCTTTCTCAGTCAGTCAGTCTCTCTCTCTCTGACAGTCAGTCTCTCTCAGTCAGTCTCAGTCAGTCTCAGTCCATCTTAGTCCGTCTCTCTCTCTCAGTCAGTCAGTCTCTCTCTCAGTCTTTTTCTGTCAGTCAGTCGATCTCAGTCAGTCAGTCCATCTCTCAGTCAGTCTCACTCTGTGTGTCAGTCAGTCTCTCTCTGTCAGTCTCTCTCTCTGTCAGTCTCTCTCTCTGTCAGTCTCTCTCTCTCTGTCAGTCAGTCAGTCTCTCTCTGTCAGTCTCTCTTTCAGTCACTCAGTTTTTCTGTCAGTCAGTCCATCTCTCAGTCAGTCAGTCTATCTCTGAGTCAGTCAGTCCATATCTCAGTCAGTCAGTCCATCTCTGAGTCAGTCTGTCCATCTCTGAGTCAGTCAGTCCATCTCTCAGTCCGTCAGTCTCTCTCTCAGTCAGTCAGTCTCTCTCTGTCAGTCTCTCTCTGTCAGTAAGTCTCCCTCTGTCAGTCAGTCAGTCAGTCTCAGTCAGTCAGTCTCTCTCTGTCAGTCAGTCTCTCAGTCAGTCAGTCTCTCTCTCAGTCAGTCTCTCTCTCAGTCAGTCTCTCTCTCTCAGTCAGTCTCTCTCAGTCAGTCTCTCTCTCAGTCAGTCTCTCTCTCAGTCAGTCACTCTCTGTCAGTCTCTCTCTGTCAGTCTCTCTCTGTCAGTCAGTCTCTCTCTCTCAGTCAGTCTCTCTCTCTCAGTCAGTCTCAATCTCAGTCAGTCTCTCTCTCAGTCAGTCAGTCTCTCTCTGTCTGTCAGTCTCTCTCTGTCTGTCAGTCTCTCTCTGTCAGTCAGTCTCTCTCTGTCAGTCAGTCTCTCTCTCTTAGTCAGTATCTCTCTCAGTCTCTCTATCAGTCAGTCTCTCTCTCAGTCAGTCTCTCTCTCAGTCAGTCACTCTCTGTCAGTCTCTCTCTGTCAGTCTCTCTCTGTCAGTCAGTCTCTCTCTCTCAGTCAGTCTCTCTCTCTCAGTCAGTCTCAATCTCAGTCAGTCTCTCTCTCAGTCAGTCAGTCTCTCTCTGTCTGTCAGTCTCTCTCTGTCTGTCAGTCTCTCTCTGTCAGTCAGTCTCTCTCTGTCAGTCAGTCTCTCTCTCTTAGTCAGTATCTCTCTCAGTCTCTCTATCAGTCAGTCTCTCTCTCAGTCAGTCTCTCTCTCAGTCAGTCTCTCTCTCTGTCAGTCAGTCTCTCTCTCAGTCA